>VCRD01000993.1:134624-148709 GCA_006783055.1 Trinorchestia longiramus | reverse complement strand
TTACAGCAAGCGAAGGGTTGTGTGGGGTTGTTACAGCAAGCGAAGGGTTGTGCGGGGCTGTGTGGGGTTGCTACAGCAAGTGAGGGGTTGTGTGGGGCATGGAGCTGTGTGGGGTTGTGTGGGGTTGCTACAGCAAGCGAGGGGTTGTGTGGGGCTAAACCTCTTCGATTTGAAGAAGGAATTCATAATATCTTTGTTTTTTGCAGTAAAATTACAAAATTCTTTTAATCAATTTCACCAATGGGGACATTTTCCTCTAAGCCGTAGATCTCCAGCACCTCAACTGCCACACAATTGGTCTTCCTAGCAAACAATTTGTTCTTTTGACAGCGGCCATTCAACAAACGCTCAGCTGTCACAGAGAGCCAAAAAAAAGTGTATTAAATTGTCTCTCTAATGATCAGCAGTCGTGGTCGTCTTCAGCTACACTCGTTTTCACACCTTCTGAAGGAAAATCTTCTCGCGTATGCTTAGGTCCTTTTAAAAATGAAAGTCTACATCCCGAACAGTAACTAATATTTGCGGTCAATTGTCAATGTTGCCAGTACTTACAGACAACATTCAAAGGTCACATGATGTCCAATGCCTCAGGTTAATTTCTTTGAGCTCAGTGACCACGTTAAAAACAAGTTTTACCTTCCCTAGAATAAAATTTCAGGCATTAAATTGAGCTGTATAAGGAAAGAGAGCCAGCGTTTAAGAGACGTCCAACTTGAAGACTCATAGGAATGCGATATTTGCATAAGGGTGTGTGATCTTTTACGTGTTTAAACCCAAAAATCAATTAATTATAACATACACATACAATGAAAATATTAATAGTTTTAAAAAGGTACCTTACTTATGGGCCACCCTGTATAATAGACGCTCTTACGGACTTAGATAAGAGGAAATTTCGTAGGGTATACATGTATTGTAAGCATTGTATTGTGGATACCAAAGGCACATCCATCAATGAGGAAACTCTTTCGCAAAGCCCGCGTCCACTGGCAAATTAAAATGGAAAATTTAGTAAAAACCGTGATTTTTTATGTATGGATCTAGTTATCATAATAATAATGACAGTCAAAACGATACGAGTCGTAATTTTGACTAGCAGAGCCCGTAAAATCAATTTGAATATTAACGTATCCATACTAGAAGGTTGTGATAAATATACGTGCATTTTCTCCAGTTTGATGCTAAAAGCATAACACACCAACCATCGAACGAAGCAGTGAACGAGTACTCAACCGTAATAACTCTATTAATAAAAATAGCATTAAAAATTATAATAATATATGATAATATTAATAAAAACGGTAGTATTGACAATAATAATAAAAATGATATCAATAATAATTGTTACATGAATAATGATGACCATAATATGCGACAGAGCATTCAGGCTGCTGGTTCACATTCACAAAGCTTTTTACATTCATCTACACACAACACTAGGAACACTTCAGTGATGCATGAATATTTTCTATGCATTAGGCTGGAAGCACAATAAATTTTTTCCTAATCTTATTAAGTCATTCAGCGAAGGTGATAGTTCATTCTAACAATAATTCGAATCATTATCACTGACAAGCGCGATCTGTGTAGGCAAAATTGCTTATTTTTGAAGTTAATAGTCGTTAATAAATATTAATGCTCGTTTAACAATCCGTTTTTGGAAGTTGAACGCTTATCTGGCGCTTCAGTAAACACTTCACAATTTTTCCACGCACTTTTTCCCTTGCAAAGTTCAGTGTTCAAAGCAATGCAGGGGCAGCACGGAAACATTGCTTTAAATTATAAACCAGGTGAAATGCCTACCTAGAATTGCTTTGAATTACACACCTAGTGAAGTACTTACTTAGAATTGCTTTAAATTATACACGGAGAAATACCTACCTAGAATTGCTTTGAATTACACACCTAGTGAAGTACTTACTTAGAATTGCTTTAAATTATACACTTGGAGAAAAACTTACCTAGAACTGCTTTAAATTTCACATTTAGTGAAATCTGCAATCCAGCACACACAAGTTAATTAACTGCTATATTTATGGGCATTTCTGGGAAGCAATAGACTTAAGAAGCCCTCCAACTCTATGAATTTGCATGGTTCAGTGCGCTCACGTACTGGCTACATTTTTCGAGTGGAGTGTAAAATGCATGGGAACATTATTATGAAGTCCCTCTTACGATCTGACCCTGCATATCAAATATAAGCGAATGCTGGTAACTCTTCCCAAGGCGAGCGTATAAAATGTTAGGGGATAATAAGATTACTTTTAAAAACAAATGACGTACGTGATATTGAATGAATCAAAGTCTCCTCTCTAATTCTTTCCTTACTGTCCACAACAACGTAAATATTATAAGATTTTGAAACCATTAAGACCAGTAAAACATCTATGGCTCTCTGTGATCGTAAAAGCTGCAGTAAAAATTGAATCACTGCTGCGCCTAATGGATTTTTTCTAGCAATTGTCTTCGTAGAAGAATTCTAACGACTTCTAAGAAGTACATTAACAGCTAACAAAGTGCGCGCTGCAGGTGTTGCTTTTGGCAGAATAACCGACCACCTTCAAACCTACACCGCTGTATTTATTGATCATAACCATTACAAGCTTGCCTTAGTGACAACTGAACGGGCCTCACCATCGTGCAACAGTCGTAGTATCGATTATATACATCCATTAGGAAATCTGTACTTATTTTTCAACAAGCGAAAAGAGTTTATTTACCGGTATTCTTCACCTGTACTATAAATACCTTCACCTGTAATTATGTTTTACAAATCATGCAAAAAATGTTTATAGCTAATTTTACAATAATTGTGTATCATGAAACATTTTTGCATACTGCGAGCCGTACAACTGTTGTGTACGAAGTTATAATTTTTTCTAATGTGAGGCAGGAATATAATCATTGCGTAAAAATTGATGGTTGTGAGTGTGACTGTCACTTCTGGCTGCGTGCGATTGAGGTACACCTGCAAGATTGAAGAGCCTGCACATGATTGAGGTGCCGTTGCGTGATTGATGCTCTAACTTTAGACGGCGTGGGACTTTGGTATCAAACCAAGAATGAACAACTCAGCTCGTTCCTGCTGCTACATTCTATGTATTATGTTTTTCAAAGCCTTACAGCACCTACACTTCTAATGTGCATGGTGTAAATTATCACTAACAACAAGTTTTTCTTGATCTCTACTTTAATTTTCTATTTTCTAGAAATTGTTTCCATTCAGGCATATATTAAATCAGAAGACGAATATTGGCGTATGTTCCGCCCATCAACGTCCGTCAAAAACATGATCAAATTGTAGAGTGTGTACGCTTGAACTGCTCATGAAGGAACGTATTCTATGATCTGACAAACGAGTTTCGCCATAACTTATATAAGTCGAGCTACACAAAAAAATTGTACTCATATTACATATTTTCCATTGTAATCAAGAATGTTCATGATCTGATTTTCTGACCCCAAGATGCATGACCTGAAGGTGATTTGTCATCAAAACTCAGCACACCACAGAAGGACGTTGCACTGAACTAGCAGATGAACAGATTCTGATTAGATCAGGTTACCTCATAACAAGTAAAAATTTCCAGCACAAATGAATTATTAAGGATGAAGTCAAATGACTTTTCGCAGTCATAACTGACTTTAGTAATGACCTCTTACGTGATCTGATTCGTCAAGACTTATCAATGTACATAACGCGAGTTATGAATTATCTTAAAGTTGCCAATGGTTTTGTTCATAAAACTACTAAAATTACTGAACATAAAAGTAATTCAAGGCCATACATGAAAGCTTAGAGAGCTTTTGTGACCCGATTAAAAAACAAATTTTCTTGAGGGTGAAAAAGAAACTCAATGATTTTAATAAGTACGTTAAAAATTAACAAAACTCCAAGTGAAATTTTGTCAATATATCTCCCATGCATATATATATTTTTATAGCTGAATTTTAAAGCTGCATATTCATGTCACTTAGCTTTACAGTAAGCAGACACAGAAACGATAAAATCTAAAATAATCACAAAAATTGACGTCAGAAAAGAAGAGACTGGTATAATAGATTTCCCATAACCACTTAATCATGCGGTGTTGCGCACTCGTGATTGCTATGAGAACCACAGACCAAAATAAATTTTACAATCAAAATAAAATTATTGCTACCTTTTAGTACTTTATCCTAAAATTAACCTATAGATTCTCTGGAATACAAGCGCTAATCGAACGTAATGACATTGACAATCGGTGTAACTATTTTACTGGTGTGCTCAGTGTGAATGAAAGTAATAGTTCAACATTGAATTGCGTACATTTTATTCATAACACGACAGCTGACATTTATCTTCAGGTAGAAGTTGCTGCGCAACAGACGTCGTCGTTCCCATGCCTCCGATAACTCGCTGCATGTCCTCGTTTTTTTAACTCGTGAAGGAGACCGCGACTGCAGAAGGCGTGTATCTTCTGCTCCTCAACATGGTCCCACGTCTGCTTCTCGTCGCCCTAATGGGCATTTTGCAAGTGGGTACAACACTAAATTATTGGCAGTTAGAGCATCAATAGTAACGCAGATTACTGGAAGAGGGAAGAGGTTT
Source organism: Trinorchestia longiramus (assembly GCA_006783055.1). NCBI lineage: Eukaryota > Metazoa > Arthropoda > Malacostraca > Amphipoda > Talitridae > Trinorchestia > Trinorchestia longiramus. Next base: position 144,118 of record VCRD01000993.1, on the reverse strand, counting down.
AAGCAGAATCGTAAAGTTGGAAGTAGGGACATCTAACCAAAAATAACTTAAATTATCAGAAGTACGTGCACGTAAAAACCATTGGCAATTATGGAAATTTGGTATGGAACATAAATGCGAATCATGTCGTCATTCTTTGAAAATTTGAATATCATGAGTTTCATGATGTGTTAGTGTTGTTAGTGCATGTTAATGATAATTTCCCCTCTTGCTGATAATTATGAAATGAATTTTGGCATGCTGAAGACAAATGAAATAGAAGCAGAAAAACAACACAAGGCAGTTCAATTAGGATACATTTAGCGAATGCTTAGGTAATAATTTGTAGCATGACCCTTATTGACAATAACTTAGAAGCTGTTTTTTTACTGTCTGTACTGTAAATTAACCGTCGATGCTCAGGCTGATTTTAAACTATTTTTCTGCATTTAATTACTTCGAATTGTATTATTTAGTAGGATTTCCTATAATTACTTTTATTTCAGTTCTCTCTACGAATTTTCGATCAAGTCAAGATCTAGGAATCAAGCTGGCTAATAAAAACCGATCCTGGTCTCACATCTGTACTACAATATAATAAGAGCCGTGTCCGTCCGTGCGTTTGTCCGTGTGTCACACTCTTCTAATCGATAGCTTTGCTAGCAAAAAAGAATAAAGCTTAAGAAATACAAAAAATCATTTTATTGCATTATTTTTCTGTGGTAATTCAATTCCCTTTTACTTGCATTATGGTATCCAGAATACACAATCGGTTTATTTTTACAAATAGAAATTTTCTTTGGACCTTTTTCTGTTCAAATTCATCATGATGCTTTGATATTTTAGATTGATAATGCGAAAAGAAATATTTTAAATTAGTTTGACCAGTAACCTGGCTACCACTTAGTATAAGGCCAAAGATTTTGGAAATTGAGTTATTGTTTTAGGAATTGTGATTTTCTTGAAAATAGTTTTAAAAAGGTACCTTACTTATGGGCCACCCTGTATAATAGACGTTCTAACGGATTTAGATAAAAGGAAATTTCGTAGGGTATACATGTATTGTAAGCATTGTATTGTGGATACTAAAGGCACATCCATCAATGGGGAAACTCTTTCGCAAAGCCCGCGTCCACTGGCAAATTAAAATGAAAAATTTAGTAAAAACCGTGATTTTTTGCGTGTGGATCTAGCAACTATCTAATACTAAGAATGACCATCGTGTGTTTATATATTTATTTATTTATTTTTATATTTATTTATTTATATGTTTCGTGTCACTTTCAAAAAAATTAGAGAGATCCAGAGCCTTATATACTCGAGTCCGTATCGTGGATACCGAGTTCGGCGGGGTATTGCCCTATGATTCGGGTACATTGTACCCGAATATGACACGAATTGCAGAGTCAATTGCAGGAGTAGAAAACTAAGTGTCTTAGTTTTCACTAGGAATGTTGTCATTAAAGAAATACTCAATCAAAACGTTTGTCCTTTGTAAATATATACATATATATATATAACTAAATATATTGCATTGCGTTCTTATATGTAATTTTATTTAATATCTTTTCAACAGTATTTGCCATCATTTTTGATAGCACGGGTATTATCACAAAATCTCTGCCGTCATTTTTGATGGCTGGGTACACTAGTTTAATTCTTAATTTTTTGTACGTTATTCATAATCCTCGAACTGGAAAATCCTGCCTTGTTTGAAATACAGTTAATGTGAACCTAAAATTTATTTTTTACTTTCAATTTATTTCATGCTTCCGATACCTGATGAAGAAAATCGGGCCAATACCCTATTGAATTCATCTCAAAATTTTATGAGAGGAATGGTATAGTTCAGCCCGAATGCTCCGTTTTTTTCTAAATTCGAATTTATACTTAAAAGTTTAGTTGTCGTTTCGTCAAACCAAATCACTTGGTCCGAAAAACGTTTTGCCTATTCATGAGTCTTTTTTGTCATATCGAAACAAGTTTCAACTTGAGTCGGCTTAAGAACCAAAGTTTTCCTTTGTAGGAGAAAAACATATATATTTACGGAGTGCTTGAAGAATCGTTTATGTGTTAGCTACAATATCCATTGTCTCCAGTTTTTCTGCAATCCTTTGATACTACTTTGTGGCTGTTTATATACTCTTTTGAAAAATGACATATACTTTTTTATTTATATACTCTCCTATTAATTTCAACTCTTCAGCTCCAGAAATCCTAGTAGATACAATTCTGTTCGATGATCATGAAGTCACAATTTAATACACCTGCATTTATGCCTATGTTGGCATGTGGATGTCAAGTGAGACGAGTTATGAATTCAAGAATAATATTTTATCTATGAACTCACAAATTCTCTCTCAAACTCACCACTCCCTCCAGGTTCAGTCCTCTCAATCCCTAAGCCTTTACGAGTACTACGCTCCAGAGGGCATCCCGTCCTCAGGGCTAGTGGCGGAAGGCGACACATTCACCCTAAACGGAAAAGACTTGACCATTTTCTCAGGGTCTTTCCACTACTTCCGCGTCCACCCTGAGTATTGGAGGGAAACCCTCCAGAAGATGAGAGCTGCCGGCCTCAATGCTGTCCAGACGTGAGTCATTCCTAAATATGAACACATTTCCTGTGAAGTGGCCCATAGGTGGGATCCTTAGGTTGGGTGTAAATTTTACAGAGCCTTCTAGTGACTATATGCACAAAGTAAAGACTTACACCGACTAGGCAATTGCAGGAAAACTAATTAAGATTATTCTTATTCCCGTGTAAGCAATTTTCTCAAAAAAATTGCATTCAATGTAACAGTAAAAATACTGGTTTCTAACGGCTAAAAATTCTGTTGTAGATCCGATAAGGAAAATATGAGTAACAGGCTCCCCAAGTAACAATAATAATATCAAAAGCAAGACTGAACATGATCAAAAAATAATTAAGGAGAGCAGTAAAATCGAAGACTACGTACTGTAAGAACAAAGACTTTAACAACAGTAGACCCATGAACTACCCAACGTTTTCGCCTCAAAAATCTTAAAATGATTGAGAGATTCATTGGAAAGCGGCATGTGAAAGTCTTCACATGCTGACAACGCTGCCGTTGGACTCCATAGTCACCATTTCCGGACGATAAAATGCTCTCACTAAATACTCAGACTTTAAAGGATTTTTCTGTCTGCCTGCAACTTGTACTTACCATCAGATTACTTCATTCCCTTCGATTTTGCCCGTTTAGGCTGCAGTTACAGGATGCACTATGTATTCTACATACGGGCTCGAAAACTTGTTTTCCAGTTACGTACCTTGGAACTTACACGAGCCTCGCCAAGGTGTCTTTGACTTCGGGTCACTGGACGAGGACATGTCCATGTTTCTTGACTTGAGGGCTTTCGTAGAGATGGCACAGCAGGAAGACCTGTTCGTCATCTTGAGACCGGGACCCTACATCTGCTCTGAGTGGGACTTTGGGGGACTTCCCAGGTGAACTAGACTTCATGTTCACATTTATTTCTTTAAAAAAGGAATAAACTTTGTTCATGAAAAATTTATATCGTTAAGTTTAAAGTCTAACTTCTTTTAGGAGTAAATGAAAGAAATTGAACTTGCCGTTACATGCAGGTATTTTGTCTAATAGATCAGTTATTGGCATATAACTTTACTTCGAGCACGTCGGAAAATCTTACGAACTCGAGCTTGATGTCATTTTCAAGTTTGATTATATATTTACACTAAAGCTGCGCTCACATTCGCTCCAAGAGGTCAAATGGTAAAATTATCTGAAGTTTTACAATGGGAACATCATTCGGCGTGGTGATGATTGGTGTCAATACGAAAGATGTAGGAGTACTTTTGCTCAGGGTGTACCAGAATAGTAGATGTGAAACAGACACAATAGGAGAATAGAAAGATGCATGTTGCATATATAATGTAGGTAGTTGAGGGATATCCCTGAAGTTTATACAGAGGGGAGAAATTACTTAAAACAAAACAAAAAAAAACAATCTTTATTTCCTATCAAGTACACAGTACATAGACATTTAGTACATTGGTTTTTCAAATTCTTAAGGTTAACATTCTTAGAGTAAGGATGATGGTGAGCTCCATGCGACTATCCTGGGATGTGTCCATGGGCGGGGAGTTGAGGGCTTACCGATAAGTGCGAGCTCACGGCGTGAAACGAGAAACAGCTCGTATTCATTGCCGGGTTTCGAACCCGCACGCAGTCTTTCTGCACAAGCAGAGACCCGATACAGAACACGGGCCGCAGACCACTCGACTACGGTGGCTGTCTTAAGGAAATGTTGGAGCTTTAGCCAGCTTTATATGAATTAAGTGCTCTTCGTTGATGTTGCAACATATTTGGAGTTGGTGGTATGGAGACAGGAAGCTGTTAGAAGGATGGTACGTGCGTACTAAGAATCAATGATACTTCTGAACTGTGTCTGGTACGTGTTGAGTAGGTGGGCGTGTGTTGAGTGTATTTTGGAGTTCAAGGCAGACCGTGTGCTTTTGTTTTTGAGCTTTGGAAAGCTTTGTGTGATATTTTTCGAGTGTCTTGTGGGAATGTGGGATGCTGGTAGATTTCTGACCTCATACTTTCTGTGTTCCAGATTTTTTCTCGTGTGCGTGTGGGAGTGTTTTGATGGGAGCTAAGTTTGTTGCTCAGTGTAATAAGGCTGACGTGCTAAAATCGTATCACTCTGAGTCGGTTATGTCTGTATTTTGCGTCGCTGTTTTGTGCTCATTCTAGTAGTGAAATGAATGTTAGTGTACGAGTTTAAACATACAAATTCACATCTGTACCATATCATAAAAGCCGTTGTGTATTCATTTATCTATTTATTTATTTATCGACACACGTATTTCCTCATCCTCTCACTTTTGAATTAGATAGGGGAAATTAAATCAAAACAAATCATTGCTAAGGAAGTGAAATAAAGTGTTTATCTTGGGATAAGTAAAGACTTAAAGAGGTAGAGAGAAATAGGGAAAATTTGTATCCACGAACGGACTTTTGAAGGCTGACTCATTGGTGATGATGTATTGACTTCTCAATAAAAAACGAATATACATGCAATTTAAGCATCGTATTATGGAGACAAAAGTAGCCAGATTAATACAAAATACGGATTTTTTTGTTATAAGCCTTCTTCTATTTCAACATGGAAACTAGTTCGAAAGGGCTGCGTCGGCTGGCAATTGAAAGAAAGAAAGCAATTCATTAAAAAAACACGTAGATTATTTTACGCGCGGATATACTTCTAGCTAATTAATTAATTAATTAAATCATTAAAGCTGGCTGCTGCGTGACCCGACGATGCATGTACGCACATACTACGACAACTTCCGTCTGGCAACCATGGCTTTCTTCGAGGCCCTGCTGCCGCAGGTGGCCGACCTCGAATTCACTGAAGGAGGCGCCATCATTTCCGTACAGGTAGGGTATCAATGAGGCCTATACTTTGAGGGCAGTTGGGCTTATTATTTTCATTCCTGCAAAGCCCATTTTGTCTGCGACAGTGAGGATAAGTTATTTACTAATAATCAACTGCTTATTGATTACACATTAAATTAGAAGGTGTCGACGGGTCAATGGTAATGTACTTTTAAGAATTTAACCACAATGTAGTGGAAACTTAGAAGTCATTTCAGAAATAATTTTACAATTTCTATGTGGCTAATCCGTTCCATAAAGTTTGAAGACATTCCTGCGATTTCATGCACACTTTCTGTCATTTTTTATTTTTGTAAGAGAGTTGAATTTTGGCTGTGAAATAACGCATTCTGTCAATTTTAGTCCTCACATTTTCAATTCTAAGCTTTTTATGCTTTTTACCGTTGTAAAAACCTTCAATCCTTTTTTACTACTGTAAAGCCTACTGTAACTAGTAGTAACCTTTAAAAACTAAGGTGCGTGACACATTTGAATTTAAATGTAGACAATCTCATCGAGAGATGCTAAGAAATTGTTTGCAATTCAGTGGACGAACATTGTCGATTAGTAATTCAGTTAAATATAAAGTAAATGAAAGACGGATCCTAATATGCATCGTATATCCTAATATAACGTGAATAATATACTGGAGAAAAAGAGAAAGATTCACATACGTGATATTAAATCACAAAAAATCACTTTACTTCAAACAAATGCTTTTCTAGTCGATAAAAACTAACTTTTGATTGGCTAAGCAAATATCATTACAACACACAAAACAAATTTTCTGTGATGAAAAATTTAGTATTTTTGAATGGATCGCAGATTGAGAATGAGTACGGTCATTTCGGGTACGAAGACGAGCCTCGTGATGGTCTTTACTTGGCCTTCCTCCGTGACTTGCTCGTCAATGGAGGACTGGAAAATTCCCTTCTCTTCACCTCAGACTCTGTGGGCAGCAGGCGCGATTTGGGGTCGTTGCGTGGCGGTCAGTACGCGTAAAACTGCTCGCAAAATTTTACACATTAGCTCTATATGTTGCATGAAGAAAGGAGAGGAACGAGTGATAAATGACCGCTCATCAGGATTTTCACATCTTGCAAACAAAATAGATTGAATGTTAAACATCAGCTCAACGTTCCAAAACTAACGTAAATTAAATATTATTTTTCATATATAACTATGTTTTGCGATGTGTGTTAATATAACAATCGTTTGGAAAACTAAGTATCACTTTTTGCTTTCAGTTCTCCAGACGGCCAACTTTCAAACTGGCGCTGAAGATCAATTTTCAATGTTGAAAGTGCTTCAGCCAAACCGCCCTCTCATGGTCACAGAGTTTTGGTCTGGCTGGTTCGACTACTGGCTTGCTGATTACCACTCTGTGTGGAACGTGGAAGGTGAGAGGCTTAGGCACCAAACTTACTTCCCAAGGCACTGATTTACACTTCCCAAGGCACTTCCCAAGGCACTGATTTACACTTCCCAAGGCACTGAATTACACTTCCCAAGGCACTTCCCAAGGCACTGATAAACTTTTCTATTTCTTGGATCTCAGGATTTGAAGTTAAAATTTGAAGTTCTTGTGTTTTTCTTGGTAGCCAGTGGATAATTTCTCGGTAATGTGTCAGTGCTTCGTTTTTTATGTTATTTAAAAAACCAATGCATTTTATACCAGCAAAACTAAAATTTGATAGCCGTAATTGATTAGCTACTGATAATAAACGCGTCAATACCACTCCACCTATTTGTTTGAGAGTGCTCCTTTGTTGTAAAACAAAGGTCCGAAAACATCAGATTGGCTATCTCACAAGTTTCTCAAATATATTAATACCGAAGTTTTGGCAAACTATCTCTCAGCGTATTTACTCAGTCATACTTTTTACTGGTCGCGATTTTAAATAAAATCCTCCTTGGTAACCGAGTGATGAGCGTGAAGTACTGCAAGCTGAATGAGTTGTCGGTTTATAAAAGCTACTTCAATCTCTAAAAAGTTATATTTTATATAACTTTTATATTTTACAAACCAATGATTGTAAAGTTATATAGTAAAGTAAAGTTATTTAGTGTGTGGGTTTACGGTATGTATCGGTACGAAACAGTGACGGACCAGGAGGCAGAAAATTGACTAATGTTACGTATATTGTGCACAAATATTCTCATAAATAGCTGTCTCCTTAATCTAGACGTAAATACCAAGTAGAACACGAATCTATCCGTTGTTTGTTATTATTATTTCCAGCTATTTATGTCACTCTTAATGCCATACTTTAAAGAAGGTTCTGTTCTAAGTCGTAATTTACTGGTGATATGAAATTTAGAATAGAATAGAATAGAATAAGGCAATAGGAACGAGCCGTTTGGCCCATTCTTGGTTCAATACCGAAGTCCCATGACGTGAACTATACACAGTATAGTTCAATATGCTCTAGGAAGTGTCACAAAATTTTCAAAACATTCAAGTCAAGTTCCATGCTTCTTTTATCTAATTGTCTGAGAATGCAATAAGTTTTAGCTGGAAGAATGTTCTTTACTCAGTACCCTTGCGCATTTCAACATCTTTTATGTAATAATTTTGCATCGGCTGTGTATTATTTATATTTTTATCCCGAGGGGGAGCCCAACTTATCGTGCAAAATAATCTAAAAGACCTTTTTTAGATTGCCTTTTGTGGCTTAGAGCTGTGCGATGTGCAGCATAGCGTTGAGATTCCTTGTCAATCAGAAACTTCAAGGAACATCAAACGTTTTGCATTTGGGAATTATTCTCTTTCAGACTTCGCCAGCACGCTGGAGTATATCCTTGAGCAAAACTCGTCCGTGAACTTTTATATGTTCATTGGAGGGACAAACTTCGGCTTCCTAGCGGGTTCTCAGATCATAACATCTTACGGTAAGGAAATTCACGGAAACTAAACTAGTATTTTTTTCTAGGCAAATATATATATATATATATATATATATATATATATATATATATATATATATATATATATAAGAATAATGAAGCTAGTGATACCTCAATGAGCAATAAATATTTAGTAGTATACCAGAGAAACACTATAGCAACATCAACATTAGGCTGTCAGGTGAGAGAGGTGGTCTTCGTGAAAAGTCCGGATTTCCTGGCAAAACAGGATGTAGAGATGCAGAACAACTACGATACCTAAAGATATTTGTAGCCTAACAATTTGTGTTTCTTAACGTTATTAACAGATTATGATGCAGGAGGGTACACTCATTAAAATTCATATTATTAAAATGGAATTTGTGCAGCAAATGTTTCGTTCTCATATGTAGTGAATGAATTAGAATATCAAAGCGATTTTAACGATAAATACATTTTGGCTGATCGTACAATAACAGTTATTCATTCAAACAAGCATCTGACACAAATAAATTTGCTATTATGAGTACGCTAAACATTTCAAAGAGATGCTCAGTAAAAAGCATAGAAGGATGATTTTTTTCGCAACGACATTGTAGGGTCTACTAATAGGAAAAATGAGAAACATATATTGAACTTTACTCGTTCAGAATTGCGGAAATCTCGAGCCTCAGTAACGATGAATCTCCAGAGCAGAAGTATGGTAGTATTCTACAGATCATTATAAATATTATATTACTCAACACTACATGATTTTAGTTGAACGACGTCTTTAGAGACCTTAATTTTCTTTTTCCACAGTAGTTGATTTTCCTTACATATTTCACATTTCTTAATCGTAACGGTAACAGCGCGAAACACATATTTGTATTCAAGTACGATGGACGTATAACTTATATCTCGATTCCTGCTAATATTATATGAATAATGACATAGAATTATAAGATAAAATGATTTTTGCGTGAAACAGTTGCACTGTTGAACAGATTACGGAGCCCCGCTTTCTGAGGCTGGTGACTACACTGAAAAGTACAGCAGACTCGTGGAAATTTTCTCTCGCTACAATCCCCTGCAGGGCGTCGGTGAGTACTGCAATCCCCTTCAGGGCGTCGGTGAGTACTGCAATCCCCTTCAGGGCGTCGGTGAGTACTGCAATCCCCTTCAGGGCGTCGGTGAGTACTGCAATCCCCTTCAGGGCGTCGG
>VCRD01000993.1:86239-134560 GCA_006783055.1 Trinorchestia longiramus | reverse complement strand
TGTAGGGCGTCGGTGAGTACTGCAATCCCCTTCAGGGCGTCGGTGAGTACTCCAATCCCCTTCAGGGCGTCGGTGAGTACTGCAATCCCCTGCAGGACGTCGGTGAGTACTGCAGCTATCATCTGTGGTATGGGTTCTCAACCTATGGTTTCACAAATCCCTAAGGGTTCATAGGAATGTGACCAGGGGTACTTGGATGGCTGACGAAAAAGTATTTCACGTTCTTAAAATCATTTGATAATATCTTTTGCAGTTCCATTGTATATTGAGATAGTCAGTATTTTACAGTTTTTATTTGTTGTCAGCTTACTGGGGGTTAGGGTTGATAGTCTGATAACTCGGGGGTATTTTAAGGAAAAAAAGGTTAAGGGTATTTTAAGAGAGAAAGACTGAGAGCGCTTGGCCTACGGCAATCGCATTGCAGGAAAATGCTCACCTTTGCAACCAGGAAAGACGTTCAGAAACCCTCACGGTGCCACGACTGAAGTCAACTGACGCAGCCGTTCTACCTGTTCTCAAGCTTTCCAATCCACAAACAGTATTAATTATAGGCGCTTTTTTCGCGTCAAGTCAATGGGCCAGAGGGATAAAGTAATTTCGAAATATGACACAATTATTGGGATTCACCATTCATAAAGAAACGGGCATTTCAAAGATCAATTTGACATCTCTTTGCACCCTATTTTCTTCCCCAGTGGACAACCCCGTCGCTCCTCCCCAGCGGGAGAAGGCAGCGTACGGAGCCTTCCCCATCACTGAAATGCTCCCCTTCACCTCCCTCGTCTCCCAGGCTCCAGTGAGCTCTGTAGTTGTAGTTATAGTTGTAGTTTTAGTTGTAGTTGTAGTTGTAGTTGTAGTTGTAGTTGTGGTTGTAGTTGTAGTTGTAGTTTTAGTTGTAGTTGTAGTTTTAGTTGTAGTTGTAGTTTTAGTTTTAGTTTTAGTTGTAGTTTTAGTTGTAGTTGTAGTTTTAGTTATAGTTGTAGTTTTAGTTGTATTTTTAGTTCTAGCCCAAACAATGTAGGAATAACTGCGTAGAACCGCTCGTATTTTTCATGAAAAGAACCTAAAAGTAACATAATTACGTAAATAAACAACGTTGCATGTCATCTTCTTCTACATTTCATCATTTTAAACCTTTAAAGAGCCTTATTCTATGTTCCTACACACTTTGAAACGCTTCTATTTTCTGGAGTTATATCAGGATTGAGCAAGCTACAGAGCAAACAATCAGTAAAACAAGCCAAGTAACAGTACGTTATGTAAAATTTCATCTTGTAATAAACTGCCTTGTAACATTGTACCAAAAGTTGCAACCTGTAATGTAGCAGCAAAGATATCAGGTGAAAGTAACAAGCGAGGTAACAGGTACGGTAACAGAAGGGAAAACAGAGATTAATGTAACTACACTGATAAATGTAACCACAGCCATAAACGAAACGATCGTGATAATGTAAATTTATGAACAGTACTGCGTACGTTAAAGCTTACAGATTAAGTGATAAACACTTGCTGCTCCCTATGATCCTTTTCTTGATTTATTTGACACATAAACAATTCCAGATCACCGTGGAATAATTCAAATGAGCACAAAAAATTTGTTCTGAGTGAATTGACGTAAAAACTCGCACTAAAATTGGTAATAATGTAAAAAATGCATATGGTTTAGATTCTAAACACTTAAAGTTTGCAAAAAATTCTTTAAAACCAATATGTTTGACTTCTTCAACATGAATTCTGTAAAAAATTAGGGATCAAAAATAAAGTTCAACAAGATCGAGCGTATTACAAATTCAGAATTTGCTCCTGATGCGACCCATGCTATCAATGCAGATACTCAAAGTCTGCGAAGACAATAGTGTCAAAAGAATCAACAAGGACCGTAGCAAAGACAAGACGTTGCCTCATGGTCACGCTAGGTTGTGTCAGCTGTGTCGTTTTCCCGTAGGAAACGTTGGTGTCAGAGGACGGTCCAGTGAACATGGAGGCTCTGAATACTAATGAGGGCAACGGCCAGTCCTTCGGCTACGTCCTGTACAGCACAGACGTAATTCTACAGACACCTCAGTCGGAGCTGATCATCAGGGGGCACGTGAGGTGAGTTTAGCAGGCACCTCAGTCGGAGCTGATCATCAGGGGACAAGTGAGGTGAGTGTAGCAGGCACCTCAGTCGGAGTTGATCATCAGGGGACACGTGAGGTGAGTGTAGCAGGCACCTCAGTCGAAACAGAAGTGGTGATTGATTTATCTGAAAATATTGGTAATTAGTGTCAATGAATTTTGTGCAATATCAATGAATGTTATTTAGGTTTCCGTTGAAATGGAATGCTATTTCAATAATATTCTTGTACAGGTGTAGTACTCAGGCCCGTTTCTCCCTATGTGTTATATTTAAATAGCTGTTGCAAGCCACATCAAGTGTTTGAAAAACTATTTTAGTCTAAGTTTATTTACTCAATGCAGATTCAAAAGCTTTTGTTGAACCAGAAGAGACTCGCAAGGCAATAGAGTTACGATTTATGTATAGAAATGCATTGTGATTGCAAAAAAGGAGAAAAACTAATTATTAGCAAGCTGTGTTTGCGACAGACATTCTACACGTAGGCCAAGTAAAAAAGTGTACCTTTTCAGGAAAAAGTAAAGGTAGAATTTGTGCTTGTACTTTACCTATGCATATATGTATGATACATGTGCTTTAATTTGTACATTTATACATTGTATATCTTTATATGCTTTTATACTTGTACTACACGTATGCGAACATTTTGTCTTTCACTTATACACACAATCCATTATACTTCACCTCTACCGAGCAATATTTTTTTAAAACAACTCTAATATACAGTATATGTACATATTAGATCTAAAAACATACTACATACCTAGATTAAATTTACTGATTACCATGGAAGATTATTATAATAATAGTATTTAGATATTAAGAAAATATATTCTAGTGATCTCGTCAGAGGAATTTTAGCCCTGGAAATATGTGACTACCCCTGCACTGGGCAGGGACATGGCCCAGGTGCTGGTGGACGGCGCGCTTCACACGCTGCCCTACGAAGCCCTTAACGACGCGTCTGCTTTCGGCTTCTGGGACGGCAGGTGAGTTTTGAGGATATTTTGTACCTTCAGTGCAAAGTAAAACTACTTCGGGTAGTAGAGTTATTCTGAGCTCTGGAATTTACGTTCAATAACTACTTTATTTTCACACTTGGGATGTGTTTTAGGTTATTACTGCTTTCATGTGAAAGCATAGTTCCTCAATCCTCAAATAGTTATTAATATCGTTTTTTCTAATAATTGCTGCTGGGACTTTCGGTTGAATACTGATCTTGATCTTTGATAAGTGAGATCTCAAATTGTATTATCATTATTTTAAGATTTCTCCAATAATGTTATTTTTAAGTGTGAGTAATAAATAGGAATCATCTCTATTCATAGTGAGTTTCAAACAACGATACATTTTGAAGAATTGAATTAAAACTTGCTCGAAAAGCCCTTCTAAAACTTCAGCATCAACATAAAAAGTCATTCGTTTAGCTTCCAAGAAATTTAAGAGACTATAAAATTAAGATGTGTGTTCACTAGTTTTGTAAGCATTGGATCAAGAATAACTTCTGATATATTTTTATCAGAGACAAGAACCTGACTCTGCCTGGGACAGGAGCGTTGAGTCACGTAGAAATCTTAGTTGAAAATCTCGGTCGCATAAATTTTGGAGCAGCACACAACTTTGTCACCAAAAAAGGACTGTGGGAGGGTGATATTCTTGTCGACCGGCAGCGGGTTGTCAACTGGACCATCACGCCTCTAGAATTTAAAAGCGACTTTGTGAATGGGTGAGTTGTCTGCTAACGCTCTTGAAGGGGAAACTTGCCGTTTTCACGCGCATGAACCCGTCTATGAACTAACAAAATATTGCATTTAGTTTACGATAGCGGACCACAACATGGGAGATAAATTTTATGGTTTCAGGTATGACTAGTAATGTGAAAATTAACGTCCGTAAGAAGACTAGTCCATGAATAGATGAGATAATTCCGGAATTGAATACATTATATACAAAATTTAGTTGAATAATGTGGAAGGTATCAAAGACATTTGAACATGAATCTGAAATTACACTGGGAATAAACATTGACAAACTCAGTTCTTTTCCAAAATGAGAAGTTTGAAAACAACAGCAATACGATTCTCTTTACCCTCAGTCTCACTGGGTGGGAAGAGTTCACGGAGTCAGTGAAGGTTCCAACAGTGTACCGGTCAACTGTGACTCTCTCCACCCCACTCCTGGACACTTTCCTCGACATGCGCAACTGGAACAAAGGTGTCGTCTTTGTCAATGGTTTCAACATCGGGCGGTACTGGTCCCTCGGACCGCAAAGAACTTTGTATGTTCCCGCGCCCCTGCTCGTGGAAGGTGAAAATCAGGTGAGTTGTACATCATTTTCTGCATCTCACAATAAATTGTTTAACACCAATGATTGATAAACTTATTTCAGTCAGAAGAACGCATTTTCTGAGGGGTAAAATTAATCTTTACGTTTGTTCTTATTTCTTCTTGTGAACGTCTTAACACATTCCATCAAATAGCCCAACCTATCTTTTTGAAATGAGCTCGTTTACTAGATGGGTCAATATCACATCACTAGTAGCTGACGGTATAACCAATTGTAGTCGGATTCATGTAGTCTAAAGAATAAGTCATATTTACTCAGTTGTTGCCTTTGTAGTGCTAATTACTCCGTACCTGAGGTTTATCTATTCCAGCCATCACAGATGACTGATAGGTTCAATATGTAACGTAATGATCGGTTAAAGGTGAACCATTTGACTTCCATATAGAGGTGATCTTGGTTCTCTTATTGCAGAGGTCTCGTTATCAGTCAAAAACAATGACTTGACAATGCGTTTCTATGCACTGACAAGCATACGGTTGTGAACAATCTAAGAAACCCCTTCTGCAGTGAGCAATTCTTTTTACTTCTTGAAGCTGCTTGCCTCAGAATAGTTTTTTTGAAAAATAGACTTTGACGAAAATTTGTGCATTCCAGATTACCGTGTTCGAGCAGTACACAGCGGCTGGAGAAGTTGTCTTTATAGACACCCCCATCCTCAGTTAAGTGGCTTCTAAATGATCGCTTTTGTGGCACCTACTTGTCATCCACCTCCATCCTAAAGTTCAGCTGAAATAAAACTTCAAAAAAGTAACGAAGGTTTTTTATTGCCTTTAAAACTTTAAATTCTAAACATTCGCGAAGCCCTTCAATCAATAGTATGCCAACCTTAAATTAGATGTCAAATAGTACGTTGGTAAAGTTCATAAGCTGAATCTACATTCAGATTGGAGATGGCCGTTAATTGAAAATATTTGTCAACTAAAAGAAGAGAAGTTTCCTACGTTTCATTTCTGGCCTCTGCAGTGCATCATCAATATCAATGTACATATACATAAATCACACCTAAGAATTTGACAATGAACTAAAATTAATTCGTCACTGTGTGCAGAGGCAAGCCCACAAAATGATTGACTAGACCAGTGTTTCTCAAAGTGGTCCGTACCGCCCACCTGGGGGCGTTGAGGAAATGCAAGGGGGCGGTAGGAGGGTACGCTTTGAATGGGGGCGTATATTACTGTATAATATACAGTAATATAATCATTAGGGGGCGGTGGAAAATCAAAAAGTGTCCATCCAAAACTTTGAGAAACACTGGACTAGACAGAAGATTTCCAAACATTTACGTTGCTGTGTTTTCTCAGTTACAGCGGTCGCGACCTTTATAACAACAGGAGGGATGAATTATAGATGCATGTGTATGTTCAGCCCTACCAGCAGAATATTTTAATATTTGGAAAACGCTGTTGCGTATTAAAGGTATTATTTGTCTTGGAATGCGCTAGAACAGAAGCTCAATAGATGATAGAAATAAGCATATCATAATATTATGCGGATAAATTCATCATTGGCAATACATCGCGAAACTGTTGGAGTATCTCACCAAAACAGAATGGTATTCAATAAATGAACTCCAAGAGAACATGCAAACCCTTGTTCTTCTGCTACTAAAAATGTTATAAATGTAGTGACAACCTACTACCATTAAAGATTTGAATGATAAGATGAAATCAGAATCATACAATGTCGTCATACAATTTCGCAGTCATGCAATTCTATAGTCGTACAATTTTGCTGTCAGCATTTCGTAGTCATACAAAGAACTCCACCCAAATCCACGATGGTAGTTGTACAACACTTTCGTTAATTTTAGTACTTTTCTCACAACCAAGATTGAGAAGACATCCGCCGTGTCTTAATCCTTAATCTTCTTGCAACTCACAAGTACTAAAACCTAATTACCTACGTAATGAATTTCTTAGCATAGAGGCAAAATAGGTCATGCTGAAGCGTCCAAAGAATCCGATTATAGAACCATATTTACAGTTGCTTCTAGAGGAACACGTGCTCATGCTTTGGTTTTAAGCCTCGGTCGCCATTCATTTTATCTAACATATTCAAAGAAGTGCAACACGACTTTTATTGAGCGATATTACTTAATGAAATTTTGCGAATAACTAAAAAAATATTCACACAGACATGTCCCCGCAAATACTGTAATCGGCTAGAAGTAAACTGTCCCCTCTCTCAAACAATTATAGGTTAATGAGAGCTCTACATTGACAGCAAAAAGCAAATACTTACTTAGATTCAGAATATGTACAGAAATGCATTGAGCTAGTAAAAAAACTTGTTCTTACAATGATTGAAGTCAAGCGACGTTTGATAGCCATGTCCTTCAAACTAAACAATGATTGAAAATTATTTAAAACTAAATCGTAAATTGTTCCCGGTCTCCGATACTTAAAATAAATGTCACATACAAAGGTATCCTATCGTAAACTTTTTGCCTCCACCTTTACGTTTCGGCTAGAGGCATTTTCTCTACCGTGCTGCAAATAGATTGTGTTTTTCATGTTTCTTGACTTCGCCAGGGTCTTGAGAATCTACTATTTTTGGGCTGGACTTGAGCGAATCGAAAATTTATGAACACTCGAAACGAAAAGTTCAGGAGAAGCGGTGCACAAATTGATGGCCTCTGAAATGTACGCACCTTTAAATTCTTTTAATTTCTGGGAAATTAACTTTAGTTTTATGTATGTATACTATATAATTATACGGAGATTCGCATATAAAATTATAGGAACATATCACGCGCCATATTCATAACAATTCTAATAAACTCGATATTTTTATAGCCTCTGATGATTGATTCATTTTTACAAACTCATATCGAACAATCATATTTTATTCGCATAAATATCTGATTTAATGGATCTCTGAGTTTACTTATTCCTTCCATTCATAAAAACGGCACAATTTAGTAAAGCTATCAGATCATTTCGTAAAATATTTGAACTTGAGTGAAACTTTGCTTCAGATAAATATAAATAGTAGCTCTTTTCAGTTCACAGCCCGCGTAAATGATTCCCGAACATGTCTTACGTACATATACATTATCTTACGCTACATTTCTGTGTGTTATTTGCGTACTCATATTTTCCATGTGCAAATATACTTACATATATTTTCAGTTGTATTTCATCTCATTACATGATATTCTACTACTGTATCTAATCAGGTGTGTAAAATATTGAGCTTCATATTTTCGCTAAGCTTGTAAATTTTATGTGGAAATAGACCAATTATGTTCAATTTTTATCACTTTTGGTGTGAAATTCTCTTAGGCCTAGTTGATAGGGTCTCCGTGCTCATCAAAGTAGACATATTCAGCGCTAGCTTTAGTAATTCTGTCGCACTCTGGTGGATCTTCATAAACAACTTTAGTATCCACATGCCCAAGAAACCGGGAAGGGGCACTGGTGTAGGTATTTCTGTAGCATTCCGGTGGATCTTCATAAACAACTTCAGTATCCAGATGTCCAAGAGGCTGGGCAGGGGCACTGGTTTTGGAAGTTGTCATCAATGCAATGTCATCAACTCGCTGAGGTACTGAAGAGTTCTGATGCAAGCCAAAGACATCTTCAGACTTTTGCTCTCCTTTACTGTGGTCCACATTAACTGTAAATAAAATACTCGTATTAATTATGAAGAGAGCTGAATGTGTATTTCTGAACGTGTGCAGAGAAACGATTTTAGTTTTTTGAAACCTAATCTTACAAATGAAAGTTTATCACTAACTTAGATGATGAGTTATACAGTTATTAGGTCAACTCATGGTCTATTCTTCCTAACACAGCCAGTATTTATGCACGTTATTCTCGATTCACAGCACTCCAAGATAGTGAGAATAACTACTATTTTAAATTTAATTTTATTTATTAATTATGATTTTTTTTGTCTTCGTTCATATATCTTATACACGAATTAATGGTAATTATCAGTTTGTATATTTTGAAACTTTTCGAATGTTAGCTTAGTGGTGCACATCTATAGTAATAATAATAATAATTAACCATGCAGTATATTACATTACAAATATTTAAAGCTGGTCATTTGTTTGCAACCCCATTAAACTGACGTCATTGATGTTGGACTCAGGGGCTAAGAAATTTACTGAAAGAATTTGAAATTTCAACATTGAATCGAGATCTTGACAATGATTGTAAAATGTTACTTATAAAATGGTCTCAGATACATAAGATTGAGTTATAAATACGAGAGCTGTTCATCATCGCAAGGTTACTAAAAACTTTGTAGTGGGGGTATTGTCCCTGAAAAACTTTTCAAAGTACTTCATTGAAGTAAAAACTTAAAACTATGTGTGAGATTATTATTAAAGTTTAAATCTGTAATTTATCTACTGTAATTTCTGACCAACGGCTAACAGGAACTGTTCTTAAAAATTGAACTAGTAATCTATGTCATGTTTGTTTAAGGTTTCATGAACAATTAACGAAGGTAGCAGTTTCGCATGTTTTGACGTCACTAAAATATTCATGCAGTCTCAATGGACTTGTTCCTTTATTTTACCTCAGCCACTAGGCGAACACGGTAAAAGTTTATTTTGTATAACAGAACATATTGACAGAATTTATTTTAACAGTTCCGGTAATACTTAAATTCACTTTAAAGTAGCCGTCAACAGAATGGTTTAAAAATTCAAATCGAAGTGAGATGACAAACTCGGATTGTGGACATGAAGTGGCGGAAGTGAGATTAGAAGCCGGACATTCACATCTCATTAGGTGCTAAGACAAACGAAAAATTATGTTGCATGGCATCTGTGATCACTTTCTTTGAAGATTTTTTCCGGCCTAGGAGAAATGGTGAAGAGGAAGGTAAGGATCTAGAATTTAAATCCGCATGAAAATGTGAAACCCATAAAAATTAGGTCCTATGTAAATGTTATCTAGTCTAAATGGAGTGGGTGGTAGTTTTTAAATAAAGTGATGGAGTTTTAAGTGAAATGAGGACCGCATATCAGTCATGAACGTGAGCAATAACTATTAATTCCGGAAGTTGGAGTGGAGATGAGACAGAATTGTGTGATTCAACGCAATTTTTTATGTATACGCATAATTGTTTAACATTTAGAGATCAGTAGTGATCCTTTCACGTGGCGTTTTCTCTAGAGCATTAAAGTTACGGCAGAAGACACCATCTTATAACAACACGGGTAAACCGTAGCTCCTGAGTCCTTCAACTTACGCTAACGTGTTTGATCTCTAACTATAAAGAAAGAAATGATATACTGTAAGCTTTTGTTTCAGAGATTCTATAAATGCTCTGACTAATCTTACGGCATCCTTGGGTAATTAGTTTTATTATAAAATAAATAACCTCTTAGTAACTTAGTAACATGTAGTACTTTTTTAATAATAAATATCCATTTTTCTATTACTTTTTCAACTCCTGATCTTAAAAGATTTTTGTGATGCAAGGAGTAAAGATTCTATGTCTTGAAAGAATCGAAGCGAGAATTACAGTCAGGTGTTCGTCATTAAGGACAACTTTATTCAGTATTTTATATACGTGAATAATAAAATATTAGCATCTCACTGACGTTTTCTCCTCAACCGTACGATTACGAAGACCAAGATGAGCACCACGACGAGCAGGATGACCGTCGGCGGCATCGAGTACAGCAGAATCTTACTCGACGGAAGACCATTGTTCTTCAACGTGAAGTTCGTTCCTGCCCAGAAAAACAAGTCCATTGCAGTAAGACGGGAACTTCTAAGGGAATTTTTGAAAATAAAGCCCTGGTATACTTGTATCTGGTAGGACTAGCAGCTGTCGTCATTCTGTGAGATTTAGTTTCCTTAAAATGATAGAAAAAATGTCCTTTTGACCCTATACAAGATATCCTACCTTGGCACTTTGTAAAGAAATAAATCAATCAAATTGGAGATGAAAAATTATATGAATAATTTCTAGGAATCATTTAGATATAAAAGCTTGAAATCCTGTTGTACAGCCTTAGTAGCAACATAATTCATCACAACTTGAAATTTTTGGCAGTTACGTTCAGAGATTTTTACAACTGAGATCCTAAATATATTAAATTTCCTATGACTCTAAACTGTATGCTGAGTTTTCACTCGCTGTTCTGACAAAGTTTTAGAAAATTGTCTGGAAAAATATCAACTCAACTGTTAAAAGTACTTTGCACAAATTTTTCTGAAAAACATTACTATAAATTTTCACATGTCTTAGGCTTTTGGTTTACAAAAACTACAGGAATTTAATCACTATTACACTTCATAAAAGAAATTGTGCGTCTTTTATCTGTTCAGAAATGTCTAGTTCTCTAACTGCAAAATTAACTTGTACGTGACTGATACTCTTTTAACGTACGCAAACATATGATTTGCTGTACCTTCTTTACCTCGACAGGTATTCTCTAGCTCTATGTAGTGTCCATAATGTGCAAGGGTACTCTTAAATTGCTTTAGTACTCTAAACTTCTGCTAAAGTAAAGCATCCGTACTTTACCTGTCAAGGCTTTCGGATCTCGAGAGGTTCTGGAGGTTGTGAGCTCGTCTGGTGCCACGTTAGTAAGAGGCTCGTCTGGTGCCACGTTAGTAAGAGGCTCGTCTGGTGCCACGTTAGTAAGAGGCTCGTCTGGTGCCACGTTAGTAAGAGGCTCGTCTGGTGCCACGTTAGTATGAGGCTCGTCTGGTGCCACGTTAGTAAGCGGAGTCATGACTCGCGTTCCATCAGGTCGAGGAAGCAAGGATGTATCGTTTAACCAATCGCAGTTCCTTGCTTTCTTGAACCAATAAATTTCATTTCCCGTGACCGAAACATCGATTTTTTGCAGACCGTATTTCTCATTCCAATTATAAACTAGTTGCTTCCGGATGGACTGTTTCTCTATAGCAAATATGTATTGATGGTAATAATTGACTGTTTGATATATCAATTTGATGTCAATTTTATCCCAGTTGTTTACTGAATTGAAGTTGATTTCCGAGGATAATGCAACTAGTTCGATTTTGAACAAGTCAGATGTACAACACAGAATTGCTTCCGCTTTAATTTCAAACGGTAATTTAGTAGGATAAATGAACACCTGAACGTGCCAGCCTAGTTCTGACGCCATGTCACCCGAATTAAGTAGCCGCATTCGACATGTAGACCTTTTGTTACGGGTGTGAGGTTGATAGGTCAAAAATGATACATTATGACCTCCAGGCGCTTTCATAGAAAATGTGGGTAAAAATATTGTATTCATGGATCTTTCAGATTTCTGTTCAGGATGAACGCTAAAATTATCATGTAAAGAAATACTTTGAATTCCGTTAAGAAAAAAGTTCTTCATTTGCGGTTGCAAACTCATAATTGGTAATTTTGTAATTGTTTTCGTGGACGACATTTTGCTGACGTTTTCTTGTTTTTTGGCCTCAATTTTAACAGCATCAACATTCAAAAATGAGTGCACACTGGAAATGTGAAAGGAATGATTTCTTCCCCTCTGGAAAAGTTTATTTTGCAAGGAATACATTGAAGCCCAAGGATGAGTAGCGAATGTGAATGTACTTGTGCTGCACACCAAGCAAAACATAACTGAAATAATCATTCTGCACAAAAATAATGCTGTATTTCTCTTGTGGAATTCAGTACACACAAAACAAGATTGTGAACCCAATATTCACATTCAAAAATGGAATTTTGTTTTCTAAAAGACGAGTTTATGAGTGAATCAAAGTGAGAATTTTTTTGTTTTTTTCTGAATTTTGCCTACTATCCTTTTGCATGGATTTCTGCAATATTTAATGAGACTTGCCAAATTGGTTTGAATACTGTATAATATTTCTCACAGGCATTATCACTTTTTTACTTTTTTTCATATTAAGAGGCTGAAAAAGGGAGAAAGAAGGCAGCATGAACATCTCAGGTACTTTACTTAACCCTTGGAGCACTCATCGTCCATGCATTCACTTTCCACCAAGCAAAATTAGTTCCTTTAACCCTGGAGCACTGAACACAGGTATAGTTTGCCCGAGGCTAGTGACGTCTATACCCATTTTCAGTGCTCCAGGTTTAACCCTTTAGCGACCAAGTTCTTTTTCTAGTTTCTACGTTTAAGCTCACAAAGACCGTCTGTATACTGATGCAATGAAGCACGCTGAGAGCCAGGCAGCCAAAAGAACGACGCTGTAACATGCTGCCGCGTTCAAACCTAGTAGCAACCTCATATTGCTCACTGTTTAATTATTAGAACAATTCTCCCAAAGACCGTGAAAGAGGACTGTATGGTCCTTTTCGTCGCTCCAGGTTTAAAGGAACTAATTTTGCGTGGTGGAAAGTGAATGCATAGACGATGAATAACTCATGTCTCGTATCAAGTAAGCTAATAGTGATGGAAACGAATAAATTCCTTTAAAAACAAACTTTGGGCATTAACGGGAATATTTTCCTATTCGTAATTTTATTAATTAATTATTTGAAAATGTCAGGTGCCAGAAAGTGTTCTGTCCATAAGTTGCAAACCAACTACAGGGAAAACTGAAAGAAAGTTGCAGAACTTTACTACAGTAATGTACACATTATATATAAATAATTAGTTTTAATTGCCATGGTTTTTGATACTCCTTCTTAACATTGATCTGGTTATTATGGAATAGTAAAAACTCCACTGCGCATTTTGGATAAAATTAAGATTACCTCACAAATATAACAATGTTATGAAAGTAAGAGCTACCAATCTCAGAATAGTGGGAGAAAAGTTAAAAATACAGAAGTGAAATTAACATTTTCTCTTTTTAGGCATTAGGTTTCGGAAAACTGTTTCTCTTCCTCATAAATTACACTTCAGATGTAAAAACTTTTTTGCAACTGCGGCTTTCAGACATAATGCCATAGAGAATCTTCTACTTTGACGTAGGAGCAGATCTCCTATTTGTTTAGTTAAATACGTAAGTTTTTGTGATTAAGTCTTCTCTAAGTCTTTTCAGAAGCCTCATAAAGACATTCTGTTCGAGTTAAAGCTTCAGCGAGCGCAATTAATCTTTAGCACATCCATGTAAATAAGTAAAAAATCGATTGCAGTTCTTACTCACCATTTCGTTACGATTCAATCAAAAAGCTTTAAAGCCAAAATGCTTTCTCTACAATAAAATGAGAGGAAACTTCAGTACATAATCTAAATTATTTTTCTGTTTTGGTGCTGCTTAATTCATTTTCACTTATTGACCATTTTTCATCAGATGTAACTGCTCCGTCGATATTAGTTATGGGGCTTTTCCAGATCCATGCAGTAAATTTACAGGCCTCGTTGTTAGCAAACAAGCAGTCCATCGTATTTTGCACAGCCTCTAACACGATATTTTCCAACCAGGAAAAAATCTATTCAAACGCGGGTTAATTACGCAGCAGAACATGAGAACGATGCGGCTGTGAATTATTACAAAATGATCAAAGGAAAATAGTGAAGTAAGCAGCTAACTGATTAGACTGTAAATGAAAACTAGACCGCTATACGATCCCGAAAGACCACCTACTGAAATTCATTAATAATAACGCGGCTTACATAAATGGGTGCGTATCTCCTCAATAAAACTTGGCACTAATTTAGCCTCTTCGAGGTTTTTCGTTAGAAAGAAGTTTGTTAATCTTCTAAAAAATTGAATGCCATTTTTCTAGCGACATCTACACACTAGGGAAATAAGACCTGTTCTTTAGTAACACCGTAATTTATGTACAAACTAGTGAACCCACTCGTGGAAATTCACGTTTTTTATTGAATTTTTTCACTTCATGTGCCAGCGGACGCGAACTTTGCGAAGGAGTTTCCACAATATAATACTTATAATACATGGATACCCTACTGAATTTCCTCCTATTTAAATCCTTAAGAGCGTGACAGAAACACAGTCCAAGCAACCAAGCGAGCAACAAAGTGTGTATTATTACGTAGTGGAATGTAACACTTGATAGAAAGGAATACCTCTTGAGACGGTTCCAGAAAACCAAGTGACAGCAAACGTGTGTCACGAGCACTTCGGTGTCGGAGATTAGATAAGCAACAGTCCGCTGCGCATCCTGCCCCTCTGATATGTTCATCCTTTCTTGTCACTAGCTGGGTCGTCTCGCTGCCCTTCAGCTAGCTCACTGCTCATAATTTTAATTGCTTACAATTGGTAAAGTATTTAAAAATGAAATTTTAAATTTATGGAGAGTGAAAAACTACTTGCAAAAAACATACATGAATGTCATTCTGAACATTATCAATAATCCTTCTCGTTTTGATTTTCTTTACTAGGTAAACCCTCGTATAGATAAGAAGTAGTCTATGCCTGCATGACATCAAAAACCTACAATTTTTGAATTTTAATTCTAGTCTTTACATACATTCAAAGAAACTCATTTCAAATTACAATGACAGTTTCTTGCTATTACAGGTAATTAATCTGTAACTTGTACTCTGTGTATGAACTAAGAATTGACATTTAACTTTATTTTTATGCATGAAATCACAAAAACACTTCCTTATATCACAATGTTATGGTCCCTAAACTAATTCAAATGTAATGATAATATACTCGTTTAGTACAAAGTAGTTTCCAAATGGTGTATTTTATTTCAGATATCTAGCTACTCTTTTTGCAATCAGTATGTCCGAAAAAGTTAAAAGTAAACTTTGGAATGCCACTTCTAAGAACAATCGCCTCCTTTGAAGACGCAGGCCAAGTTTCATTGTCTCCAGAAAACCATGTTGCCAGCTACAAGTTTGCGTCGTGAGTTCTTACTATCATAAATAAATGACTACTCTTCCGTCTCAACGATGTCAGGGTATTCTCAACTTTGATGTCAGTTTCGTTACTCATTTATGATACTAGCTATTCTCAAAATCGATTTTAGTGTTTGCGAGTCTTAGTGTTTTTGAGTGAATGCAAAACATATCTAGTGAGCACCAATATTTTTGTACGATCAAGTGGGAAACGAGCTAAGCTGATGAGAGTCCGAGAGAAGGAAATAAAAATATTTAGAAACAGGATGTTCGGTGTGACTGAGCATTTTAAACAACTCGTACAACTCTCTGAACACTGTATGTTTTCTGTAAATATATGTGCATGCGTCAAAAAATGACGGAGTTTAAACTAAAATTTGACATCAGACGATCGGCTTGCCGAAGACTACACCGGATGCTCATATCTTTATATCAGGATGTCGACGTTTTAAGTTCAATAACGGACAGTTCATCTTCAACCACGCAAGGGTTCACTTTGCCCTTGTCGTCTGTTTCTGGAATATTGAATTTCTTTCATTGATAGGGTAGTTATTGCAGTGACTTGTCTCTGTAGGGCACAGCGAAAGTCAATCACACGGGATATAAACGCAGTGCCATTTTTCTAATAAGTTTTCGTTATGTATTATATAGATTATAAAAACCTTGGTATTGACATTCGTTGTCTGTCATCATCTCGCATTTTAGGCTTTTAGAACCATTGCATTGCCTCGAGCAAACAAGTATAAATTTCACGCGTAATGGAAAATATAAGCCAAAAATGAGTATAATTTTAAAGCTTTTAACCTTGACTAAATGGTTACATACTTATCACAGGAAAATAGAAAGTTTATTTAAATAATTATTAAGGTTTTATTAAATTACACAATGTATACAACAAAGGATTTGACAGTAAGGCTTAATTTAAATGAACTTTTAGCCTGTACACATTTTGCAAATCGTTGAGAAATGGTTCCGGATCCTCAATATATCATATAAAAATGCTAAACTTTCTACCTAATAATTAAAAGCATTGTAATCATTTCGATTCAGACTCTAGCGTGCTACTGAGCAGCACTTTTATAACACCGTCTTATGCTGCTATATTAACAGCCCCACCGTAACTTCGTCTGTCATACTCTACAATCCGAACAACAGCACCGTAACTTCGTCTGTCATACTCTACAATCCGAACAACAGCACCATAACTTCGTCTGTCATACTCTACACTTGCGTAAATCCTAAAAACGACCATGTTAAAAGTGTATTATTTTGAATTTTTTCCAGGTGTAGGGGCAATGAAGAAAAGTAACTTCAATTTTTCTCTTCATGGAAATATTTTAACGAATAATTTGAAACTTGCTAACTCTCGAACGATGACAAGACGAGGAAAATTGAGAAAAATATTTTTATTTTCATGGGAATCACGTGTGTGAAAAGTGATGTAAAAACTTCAAGTTTATTCATTCGTTTTTGTTTTAAACCTCTATTTGTGCTATTAACGATAACAGTGGTGAATTAGAATTTAAAAGGCTTTTCCACCTGGTTTATTTTTTTAACTCAAAAATTCCTATTAATGTTTCGTAACTCACAAACAGCTTATATGATATTGAAGCATAATTAGCAATAAAACTGTTTTAAGCTTTCAACAGAAGTGTCATCTGTCAGGCTAGCACCATGCACGTGCTTGTAGTTTTCTTGCATAAATCAGGGGGAAAATTGCTTATTTGTGTCATATTCTGCCTGCTATGCTGCACAAGTATGTCTCCTAGTGAAAAGCTCCGTTCAATTTCCACTCTTCTTGGAATAGGAGAGAGTTTGTGCAGCAAGTGCAATGATTCCCTTGTACCTTTATTTAATGAAACAGACGAAAATTCGCCTGAACTGACAAAGAGAAGTTTTGCTGTGGAAAATGAAGAACATCAAGAAAATGCACCGGTGAGGCCATTACCAGCAACGTCTCAATCTGACTCCATTACATCGCAGTTTAGACCAATGCTGTTCAAGATCAGTATTGAAAATACAAATGTAAAGGCTATCAAAATGCGTCAAAAATTCAAACAGCAAAAGTTATTTACGGAAAATTACGAAAAAATGTCAAGAGATGAAAAGCAACGCGAGAAAAGGTCCACTTTTCCATGCTTGCCGCCTGATGTCAACTTGTTCAGCTCGGGTGAAACGGTTGCAATAAATGAACACGAGACAAGGGTTTATGTTTTTCCTGGAAGTCTGCCGTTCACAATTAGAGTCTATGTGATTAATATTTGCAATGAAGGATATTTTTCGAAGTTGGAAGCATCAGTTTCCTCCGATGATATTAATATTACTTCGCCAAACCATTGGCACGAATTTCAAGTAAACATCAGACTCTCTTCACTATTTCATTCATGTAGCCCAATTAAAATAACAAACTTAAATTCGTATAAAGCAAATGAGAAACCAGAAAGACGGGCTCATCCTAGTTTGAGTAGATCCAACGTGTCCATTACCGGAGAGGGAGTCAGATGGTACGAGGGCCGTAAGATGCATAATTGTTACCTGTGGCCCAACACGACGAGTCCCAAGGATCCTATGATCAAGGAAACTTCTGAAGGTAATCGACACTTATCGATGGGCATCAAATATCAAAATAGTGTAAAACTTGTGTGAAAACGCAAGAAGCATAAGAAAATTAGAGTATAATATCCATTATTTTCTGCTTATACCCGTATATCAACGTGTTTTGTTGCATTTGTTTAAATCTTCATCATTTGAAGTGTTACTACGCGTTTATACTTATCGATGTCTATGTAAACGTACAACATACATACAGAATAGTATAGGTTCTATTAGACAGAATGATAATATGATAGATACACATTGCAATAGTGGTCTTAACAGATATTTTGTAGGAGTATTTGACTAGGTCGTTAGAGCGGAGAGAATTGAAGACAACCAGCTAACGACTCAAAATATTTTTACTCTTCAAAATAACTTGAGTTTGATGAGATTTTAAGAAATTGTTCGTTTATGTTAATTTTGAAAAAAATGCCAAAAAAATACTTTTTGGACATCAAGTCAGCCATAATCTCTCTTAGATCTTCATCTTTTACAAGATTATTGGTAATGAACTATAATACAGTCGAAGACGTGTACTGTTCTTTCTGGATACTAGGAAAAGCTGTAAATTTAACGCAAACTAATTTCTTGCAACCCATGAAAATTTCTGAAGTACTTCAACAGTGCGTTTGTGCAGCTACTGTCCTCAAATGTAGAACACAATTGACTGAAATAACTCAACTCTGTGATGTATTTCTGCACTTGATGTTTCCACAGTAATAAATCTCAGTGTACTGCGTGAGATTTTCATGTGCTTCATATTCCTGTGGTAATAAGAACCAGTGTACTAGACTCCGTGAGGTATTTTTGCACTATGTATTTCCATGGAAATAAGTCTCAGTGTACTGAACTCAATGAGATATTTCCGTACTTTATATTCCTATAAGTCTCAGCGTACTGAACTTATGAACTGATACTTCTGGTACTGGTACTGGGAATTATTTTATGAACTTAATTATGAACTTGATACTTCTACGGAAACTCGTTCCCGTTTACTGGACTCAGTGATGTATTTCTTTGCAGGTGCCAACTCGACGTCACAAAGAAGTTGTCATCCAGCGAAAATCCACGAAAATCTACTATATTCGCTGCTGGCTCTCCTCACTGGGACAATTGTGGTCCTGGTGGTCGTAATCATACAAATGAAAAGAAAGAGTCAGTTATATTCCATATAATTACGCTTTTACAATCATATATAAAAAACATTTTTGATAGACGAAGGGTCGGTGCAGCGTGCACCCAACCATGTCGTTTTCTAGTAATTTTGTCGTGTTCGACTTTCAACTACGAATCCGAAAGTGGGCCCTTAATATTCCCATAATAATTGTGGACACGTCCTTATGTGGCATCCGCCCTTGATACTCCTGTAACAATTGTGGATAAGAGCTAATGTGGCTGCCCTTGACACTCCTATAATAATTGTGGACAGGTTCTTATGTGGCATCCGCCCTTGATAGTCCTGTAACAATTGTGGATAAGAGCTAATGTGGCAGCCCTTGACACTCCTGTAATAATTGTGGATACGTCCTTACGTGGCAGCATTTGGCGCTCTGTAATAATTGTAAATACATCCTTATATGGTAGCCCTTGACACACCCATAATAATTTCGGATACGTTTTTATGTGGTTTCATATGGCAGCCATTAATGCTCATAATAATTAGCGAACATTCCAAGTCAAACTCACGTAAAACAGCGTGCCCAGTTAGAAACGAAATTAGCAATCCTTTTTCAAATTTTAATCCTAGATAATAGGCCAGCAATTGAACTGCGTTAAAGTTGAACACGAAAAAAAATGCCTCTGAAAAGATACATGAACGTATGCCTGACACTTCTATTACTTTGTTATCGAACCTTGCCAAAGCCATTATTTTTTAACAGTAGGTACTCAATACTACATGAATGGTTTTAATTCATATTTTATTTCTACAGGCAATGCGGAAACGAGCTTGAACAATCAACACTCTGCAGCAGCGGCCTGTAACTCTCCGGAACACATTCTGAATCCAGAGCAACGCAATAATTGTCCAGTATACGTGGATGTGGCCGTCGCCAACGACAGTTACACTGCCAAGACTTCTGCTCCCGGCCGTGCAAATCCAGAAGCCGAGTACATTAACTTGACACAAAACTTAAAGGGAGACCACGCTAAGGAAAGTCGCGTTTACTACGACGACCAAGGCAACCCCGAGTGGATAACCTCTGATGCGTAATTCTGAGTAGGTACCCCCGAGTGAGTAACCCCGAATGGGTAACCTAGAGTGAGTAACCTCGAGTGGGTAACCGTGAATGCGTAACCCCGTCAACTATGAGGGAAGCCCGTCAACTAGAGGGAGAATCAAAGTGGTCATCATTCTGACAGCTTCTGTTTCTTATCGTTTATCGTTTATGCTGGCACAGTGCATGCATTCGAAAATCATCTCAGCAAATTTTGAGTACAAAAGCTCCCAGTGCTATAAAATACTGATTCTATCTCCTTCCTGAATCCTGGTGCCTGTGTGTGATTGCAGTGTATGTGCATGACTGACATGCCTGTGAGTGACTGCGTCCACGAAATGCGCGAACGTGACGGGAAAATCTGTGTGTGATTGATGTGTTTACGTTAGAGGGCATGCCACTTGGGTAGTAACCCAAGAAGAGGCCAAACGGCTCGTTCCTATAGTGTTATAATTGTTATTTATTTGTTATAGTATAATTACCTTATAATTATACTGTCCAACAGTCATAACCTTAGCCAGAGTTAGGTAAACATCTAACGCAACGAATTTTTTAGCATGTTGAGATATAGTCGTCAGAACGATCATATCTCTGCTCCCATAAACCAAGATTTAGAAAGTATAACTTTAAGATCGTGGACAAGGCTCTAGAAGTAAACATAAGTCTATGACACAACTCAAGTTTCATGAATCACAAGACTAATTAGATTAAATTTTCTATTGAGACAGAATGAGAGAGACTCATCTTTACTCTGAAGGCATGAATATAAAACACAATTGTATCAATTTTGTGCTTCGAGTTCTTCCCTAAAACGTTAACTTTCATTAGTGTCTTTTAAAAGAATACTAAACTTTCCCTTGTGCTCATTTAAAGGGTGTTAAACCTTTGCTTGTGTTTTTTAAAATACTTAGCTCTTGCCTGTGTTCTTTAAAAATGCTCAGTATATGCTTGTGTCCTTAAAAGGAATGCAAAACTTTCACTCGAATTTTGGAAAAAATATGAACGTTCACTTGCGTTGAGGGTTCAGGTAACCTGTGGTGGATGTTTATCACTTGTATGATAATATTAAATTGCCCTGTAATTATTACGTTTATTGTTTATTTCTATAACAGGAAGGTGCGATCCCAGTGAGTGAAAACTATTTTTCCCTGAGGATACGTCGTAGGTAAAGAAATTAAGTTCCTCCTTTAAATGAACATTCAGTCATCAAAGACCTTATGGCATTTTTATTCTTCAAAATAATATGGATGAGTATAAAAATAGAACAAATAGGTTATGCACCTTAACAAAACATATAATATTAATTTCAGGATTGTTGTACTTAACTATAGAGGAGACTACCTTTTGAACCATTAATATAAGTCATTGCAAATTGTTCTGTCAGTTCTACCTTGTGTTTTTATAAACTACGTTCAGTCGCATAGCATTTTTTCTATTTGTTATTCCTCCACCCTTAGTACAATGTTGCTGCGTACCTGCCAAAATATGTTGTTCCTTCACCCTAAGTACTATGTTACTGTGAATTTGCCAAAATATGTTATTCTTCCATCCTTAATATAGTGTTACTGTGAACCTGCCGAAACATGTTGTTCCACTACCAATTGTTCCTCTACTCATTGTTCAGCGTTAGAATGAACCTGGCAAAATATGTTGTACATCTACCCTTAGTACAATGTTACTGTGAACCTGCCCAAATTTAATTCAACTCCCGAGTTTTCGTGGTCTCATGAGTTTCTACTTGGCCATTTTTTAGTAAATTATGACATATATTAGATGTATGATAAATGAAAATTAGACTTTGAGTCTGATATTCAATTTAAATCGCTCTAAATTACAGTTGCTATATTTACAATTATATAAATCAAATTGTTCAGGAGCATGAATTTTCAGTTTGAAAATGTCTCCCATATTTACATGTTCATGAACGTAGGAACATCCTAACGGTATTTGAAATTAAATATATACATATATCGTACAACAATTTACACAAACCTCACTAGCATTTGGCTCAAGTTTTAGTACAAATGACCTCCATGATTATAACTATGAAAAATATGCATGCAATATATTAAATGCACACGTGTACTGTCATGGCAATTTTTCTAGAACTAATTTACTAAATAAACTTTTACTATCAACTTTGAAACCTCAAATCAGCAAATTCGTTTCTGGTAAATGCTTTTGGATCAGTTTTTCTCATTGTTTTACCCCACAGTGCAGTAATTTAGGATTTTTCTTTACTTTGCTTTCGTGTGTTTTTAATTGTAAGCTTTACTCTACTCGAATCAAAATGGGCACCACGTTTCTATTAACTACCTTGTTATATATCCATCATAGGAATTTCACAATGGAGCATTTTGATCTTGAAAATTTATACAGCACAACATTTCGTTACTACCACTCAATTACCAATACACTTCCCGTGTTTTCTTTTGCTTCTGTTATGTTTGCTAGAGTTCCTACTCTATGATATCTAAATACGCAGTCTTTCTGCTCTCAAGAACCTATGTAGGAATGCTATTGTGATTCACACTTCATTCCACATGCATGCCAGACGCTAAGATGCACTTATAAAGAATTGGTAGTTCATAGAGAGAATGAAAGCTGCAGAAACAGAGAGATAAAAGAAATGAGAAAAAGAATACTAAAAGCTTTCGATCTAGAATTTTCATTAAAAATGAACTCAAAATAAAGGAAAATTGGATGACATGTAGTAAACTTTAACACTGACAGTATTATCTGTTTGTAAACGCTTCTAACTGAACAAAGACTAACTCTATGAAATCTGTACGTGCGGGAGAGAGAATTTGAAAAATTGAAACCGTTGTAAATTTCACGTCGATAAACGACTACTGACAAAAAATTCTTCCCAGAAAGTTGAGTGTGGAGTCTCTTGTGACTGCATTATTTACTGTACGAGTCTCTGCCACGGTAGTTCACCTACTAGTTACAGTAAAAGTATAACATGTACTGAAACCTTGTGATTATGTATTCATTAAATTTTGTTCATTAACAAAGATGGTCTGCATAGTCCTAGTTTTATTCAGCCCGTAAACTTATTCTTGGTGACCAGCACTGTCCTGCCTGAGGCCTGACTCTTCTCATCTTTGCCCATGAAACAGATTCGTTTTTGAACTTTTTGTAAGTTGAGCAGTTAGGTGTGCGTGCTGCAGTTGTTCTCTTGTCAAGGTGCTTCTGAATAGGGCCTTAGAATAAAGATCAAAGAGAGTGGAACCAGAGAATTTTGTATGTTTTAGTTTTCAACAACTTTTCAAACTAATCACGGATTTGCTTTTTTCCAACAAACATCCATATGAAGTTCTAGCGAAGCGATTCTTCTTGTTTGCTACTCGGAAGAAACTCGTCAAAAATTTACAAATTACTTTTTCGATTTAATGGAAATAAGTTGCAAAATAACCTAAACTGAAATGTGCATCAATATTGCTTGCTAGCGGAGTAAAAACTGCAATAAATTTTCCCGTCTTAGCGACAAGAAGTTTAACTATCCAGGGACATACTAAATTCAATACTTAAAAACAATTTGTCCATAGCTTTGTCTCTTCTGGCTAGTGTGCAAAGTCCAATTTTGGTATTCTTATGCCAATATGTCTATTATCTCATAAATACATGTCTTTAGTTTTATTTATTCAGGTAATATTATTTTATGAAAAAAATCTGAGCAGTGCGCAGAGCCACAAAATACAATGTTGAAACAATCATTCAATCATCTTTTTATGAAAAATATACCTTGAAAGTGAAATTTTTCTACACTTTGCGTGTCAACCAGAGCTCGTCCCACACTACAGTTGAGAGAAGAATAGTAATTCTCAAGTCATTACTCATATCGAAATCTCTACTACTGATCCTCACTCTTTCCAGAATTCGATACAGTAAAAATCATTAGTGATCATTAGTAATCATTGATATAGTGGTGACTGTAATACCTATCGCTCATCTTCTCAAATTTTTCCAACCGGGAGTTAAAAATTCAAGAAATTTGTGCCCCTTATTTCGGTTGTATTTTACTATGAAACCCTCATCGTAGTGTTAATGTTCATATTCCAGCACATCTTTTTTCTGCATCGCCCATGTCTCTTTCCTGGATCTACGTCAGCGTCCAGCGTGCCATCAGAGCTCTTCACTAAGGTAAATGGAGTTATTTTCTTGTTCGTTCTTATACATATTTGTTGGTTCGATTAATTTTTAATATTCAGGCAATGCAATCTTCTTACATGAACTATAATCGTACAAATATGCAGTTAAAAGCGTCTTGATGACGTTTTGGGATTCAAGAACGGGTTAATTTACTTTTTAATATATCTTTTTGTAAAAAGCTTTACAAAAACAAATGTTTGTCAGTTTAAGCAGCCATCAGAACAAAGTAAATTTGGAATTAGAGGACCTGCAGTGCTAGCTCTCTGTCAAGCACCTAACTCTTCCAGCCAGAAAACAGCTAAGTGTTCACGCTGCGTCACCCCACGACTGCAGCTCTTTTCCAGTTTTCGTATTACGGTTCGGTCTCCTACAGGAATTTTTTCCTGGAAAGTAGGTCGCGTGACCAGGTCTATATTAAGACTGCAACAAATGATAAATAGTCGATGTACGTTTTTAATTCGAGATCCATCGCGTAATCCAGTATCATCCACACGGATGTTTGTTTTGACCTCCAGTCACATATTGAACAAACATCCTGGTATATATTTAAATTCTCAAACAGTACTCTAGTTTGATTGTCGATTTTCTTGAGGTTCATAGTTTTTACTATCAGACTAATGAAGAACTTCAGTTAACAAACACAATATGTCACGTGATTCAGTCAAAAACTATACGGATTTGCATATGTAACTGTTCTCTTGATACATATCACAGGGCCACCCAAATTGCAAGTAAGGTAACTGGTGACGATATTTACAGAAAAGCCTTTAGGTGTAAAAAATTACGCTGGTACACTAAATTAATTGACGATCTCCATACTTGCGTCAAAAAAATGAATATTGCTGAGTTACTTGGTGGTTGATACGTAGTGGGGTAGCCATTGGATCAGTGTTAGGTTTGCGGGATTGAATAATACTAGGCGACCTGATAGATGTAGCCTTGCTCAAGCGTAGGAGGAGAGTGGGAATATGAAATTTCTTTTAACAGTTAGACATGAAAATAAGTCGAATGGGTCGAAGGGAAAATTATGGACGTAAACCATTGAATGCGTGCACTTAAAAGCGTGAGGAAAGGAGAAAATATTCAAAAGGGCGAAGAAAATGCGACTCATCATTCAGAACTGTTTGAGAAAGAGGGTACTTAAATTGTAAAATGATGATTTGGATGACACATGGCCCAAAAAATATAAACAAGGAAGGACATTAATGGCTACGTAAAATACACGTACCAGCACCTTAAAGTGGAAAGGGAACATTAATGTTGAAAAATACAATAAATTGGTATTAAAGCGTCTATTAAAATTCTAGGTAGCATCTCATCAACCTCGCTCATCAATGGTAAAATGTTTGTCAATGGAAAATTGAACTCTCTTCTCCAAAGGACTTAAATTTCAACTTACCCAAGTATTACTGAATAATTTTTTCGTTGGGAGTTTTTTCGAACGACGGACGAAACGTTACTTTGTATGTGATCTGCTTTGTTTACGAATGTAATGCCGTCTGGGTACAAGCGAAACGCCCTTCATTTAAAATTAATGCCCTTCGTTTAAAATTGATGCCCTTCGTTTAAAATGAATGCCTTTCGTGTAAAATTGATACCTTCGGTTAAAATAAAGACTAGAATACCTAAAACCCAATACATTTTCTCCCTTAAGGTCCCTCTCTTGCACAATGTCTACGCAGAATTTTCCAGCCATCTATAAATTACGGAGTTTAAATCTCAGGATGCTGCTCACAAACCGGATATTAGACATAAATAATACATTAACGTTTCATACACAGCAATCGCTAGAAGGAGGACATTACTTGATATTATGCTGTGAAAATAAACTAAGGAAACGCGTCATGGTGTCGACCGCCATCTCTCTTATCGTTAACGGACGCTTTCAAGCCTCTCTCCCTCTCCTTCAGTGTGAGACTGGTTAGTGTGCTGAATACTCAAACTTTTAGAACAAATGCTCTTTCTCAACTTGAAACTCTCAGTGATTTATTGGAGACTAGTTCATGTGCTAAATGTTCAAACTAAGACATCAGATGCTCTTTTTGACACATTCATTGCGGTTGCCTAGCTGGTGCAAATCTTGACTTTGTACATCTATTGACTAGAAAGCTTAGAAAAGATTACAGAACCTAACCTGAGTGATCCACCGGTGTGTCATACTGTAATGAATGTGTTAAATTTGAGGCCCTTCAAAAACGATTAAATGGTTCTAAGATTTAGATGATCACAAAATTTAGTTCTTCGAGTCATCGATGAATGGAAAAATGTGCCGTGTGATCTCGACCCTTTACGATTTTGTATTTGTTTTAAATTGTCTGGATTGCTATGCCAAACTAAATTTAAGCTTTCAAGAAATGAATGGTTTTTATGAGGCGAGTCAAGAAAAACAAACAATGTCTTTTCAGTATATCTAGAATATCAAACACTCTGCCTGTGAGAAGGGAAGAAAACTTAATGAACAGTAGCCTATTTAATCATTATAGATTGGCTTACTAATAATCAATAATGTGCATTGTTCTTAGTATTAATGCGCATATTTTCAAGTGACCAACTGGAAATTATTTTCACTTGCAAATAGTTTTTTAAGCAAAGCGTTGAATGCAGCGAATTCTCAAGTATTCCATAATTGGAAGCGCATGTGAAGATCTCTAATGCTGGAAATTAACACTGTTAGATGCATGCAAATCAGTTCAGTTGCAATCTTCTTCCTGTTTAATGGCATTCAATAAAATACACAAATAAACTTTATCCTTCTACGATACGGGTAAAGAAATTTGTAAGGGGAAGATCTGCATAAAATTCTAATTCTCAGTTCTCTCCATTCTACATACAGTTTTTATCGTATTTCAAAATAAGCATTTAGTCAAGGCCGATGAACTGGACATGTTGACGTGAGGAATCCAGTTATTTCTGAGTGTTTTTTTTCAACCTCCGATGGGCTATAAAAAAAGGTCAATTTACGTAACATAATAATTTTATTACTGAAAGTACTGCAGGGTTTTATAATATTTCTCAACATAATCGCTTTAACAGATACAGCTCGATTGACCGAGGTAATGGTAAGTAATATTACCATTACGATCGATACTCCCGCCAAATGTGAGTTACACAGTGTAATCGATTTTTGCAAGCAGAAAGACGTAGTGCTGCTGAAATGAGAAAAGTATACGATGACAACTTTATTAATGGAAGAAATATAGGGGAATGATATAGAAAATTTAGAGAAGGGCAAACAAATGGCTATAAAGAAGGTGGACAACGGTGCAAGTGGTGGTGGACTTGCTTTCATGTCCGCCTTCATAGACGTCCGTTCGTCTTTCTTTAAATTTTCTACATCATTCCCGTACACTGCCTTCACTCATAAAGTTGTCACCGTACACTCTTCTTATCCTGTGGTGGATTTCAGGAGCACTACGTCCTCCTACTTGCAGAAAAAATATTGCACTGCGTAACTCAAGCTTTGGTGGGAGCAACGGTCGTAGCAGCCATGTTCAATTGCCCGTACTTAGGGTAATCAGACTGTATTCGTTTTGGCAATTGTGTTGTGAAATAAGTAAGACCTTGTAGTACTTTTGGTTACAAAATGATTGTTACATAAATTTTCCTTATTTTCATAGCCCATTGGAGGTTGAAAAAATCCCTTGTTTAACCTGTACACTTTTAACTCAGCATCCTAAATTCTCTGACCATCGTATATCAATAGGAAGGCGATGTTTTCAAAAATTTCCCTGCAGGATACAAAACTGAGCACAAGGAGTGAAATGTTGGAAATCAACCATGGTGTCCCTGTGTTGTGGGGATCATGGAGTCCCATAAAGTTCCTAGTTTCTGCTATTTTATCATCACTAAAACTATATTTTAAACAATCTAATCTTTTCAGGGTCAATTTTGCATCAAAATCCGTTTGTTTCGCTACAAACACGCTATATAGCCTAATAAGATACTGTGTTCTGTGACTACAAACATCAACTGTGGATAGAAATTTCAAGTGAATTTCTCTAGATCTTGGCTCAGAACATGTTTAAGTCAGAAACGAATTTAAATCAGAAACAAGTTTAAATCAAAGAATTTAAATAAAGTTTATTATCCTTTTTCTCTGCGCAAACTGATTCTAAAGGACTTTTTATTAGTAAAAATGAAAAAAGCTAAAATTTCGATTGGTGAGTTATATCCAAGAATGTATGAAATAAGTTGTAATCAATGGGGATTTTTCATAATTTGTTTATCATTATTATGTACGTGTGTTGTCGAATGTTCACTATTTCTCGCAGCAGCTACAGTGAACCAAGCAAACAATTATAAACCAAATTCAAGCATTTTATTGAGTTCTTCAATGATTGAAGAGGGAATTAAAACACATTATTTTCCTATTACGGAACATATTAGGATTCCCAGCCCCTCGAGTTCCTCAAGTCAATGGAAGCGAGACTCGCATAAAGCCATCGTCAGTGCAAAGTCTTCGCTGTCCAATGCAATTGAGAAAAAACAGCGTGGAGATCATCTCTCTTTGCTTCAGAGCACAGGTCAAAACCAGCCCTATTTTTCCCCTTATCATTCTGTTTACCTCGCCCCCAATGAAGACTCCAACGCACTTCTTAGAAAAATTACAACTCTTGCAACGCTTGGGAGAGTTTCTTCAGAAGAAGTCTCCTTAGAACAGCCCGAGAGTAACAACCGACAACGCCACAGACGGTCCAATGATGGCTGTATCCCGCCTACTTCTTCTTTTGAAAATGGCTGGAAAGTGATACCTGGTGATAAAGTGCAGTTGTACATAAATTATTCCGAAGCTGTTGCACTGTATATTGATGTTGATTTCAAGTGCAATCGTCGCTTTGATAGACATAAATACAGTTTGAATTTGAGTGCTACAAACAGTGTGATGTGGCACTCTTTGTGCATCAGTGTGTCTCCTTCATTACGTTATCCTACAAGCATCGACTGGAAAATATCGCTATCTGGAGATGCATCTTACACAACTCCCTTCATTACACTGAACAGTTGCTACAAGGTTCACAGAACTTTAGTTGCCGTGGAGAGAAGTGCACTTTGGCATGCTGAACCTCAAGAAGATAGTACGTGCTGCAGTACATTCTCCGCGGTGCCAACGGAAGAAGCTGAAACGATTACAGTAACATCGACTAGTACGGTATTACAACCCACATACAAAACAATCACAACGACGTTAGTGTGGGTTTCAACCTTAACACACGTGTCAACAACGAACGGAAGCGTCACCAAAACTGTTTCAGTTACTGTAATGACTCCAATACTAGGAGGTAAGTATCATAATTCCTACTTTATTCTTTAAATAGGATTGCGCTAGCCGACTCTGCTTGCTGTGGAAGAATAGATGAATGTCATTTACGTGGAGATTTTCCTGGCAAGTATATTGTATGAGTAATCGGAATAAATTCATGATTTTAGCGATTTGTCTTATCAAGAACTATATCTAATGCTACAGTTATGTGGTGACAACTTGATGTTTTAACTCTTTTATTATACAATTCTCTGTCCAATTAAGAATTTATTCTGCATCACATCTTGGAAGAATGATGCGTTTTACAGGAAACTGAGTAGTATTTTAATAATATCTAGTTCTATATTAATAAGGAATATTTTATTAGTGGCTGTCATTATGTAGCGGTCATGCTAAGTAGCCTTCCATGTGTTGTGGTCATGCTGGGTAACCTACCATGTGTTTTAGTCATACTAGATAGCCTACCATGTGTTGTAGTCATACTAGATAGCCTACCATGTGTTGTAGTCATACTAGATAGCCTACCATGTGTTGTAGTCATGCTAGATAGCCTACCATGTGTTGTAGTCATACTATATAGCCTACCATGTGTTGTAGTCATGCTAGATAGCCTACCATGTGTTGTGGTCATGCTAGATAGCCTACCATGTGTTGTGGTCATGCTGGGTAGGTGCTGTATTGGTGGAACTTTAACATTTATAGTTATTGACTTATTAGGAAAATAGTACAAACCAAACAAAAATACTCATTCTGTGATAGGATGCACTTCCATTAGAAGGAAATTAGTAATAATGACATAGTTTTGTAAGAGAATGAGCTTTATGGGTGATGTATGTTTATAAGATTTGCAATTTATAACTGTATTCGTCACCTCAAAACTGCCCTGAGTACACGAACTAAAAACACATTTTTTCCTTATACCGTTCATTTACATTCGTTCTTCTAGTATAGGTTTAAATACCATCAAGTATGCGCTATTTTGAGCAAAGTAAAATTATTTTAGAAAAAATATATATGTACAGTGTTCTCTCGCTACTTCAAGTTTCGTTTATTGCGGACTCGCTATTTCGCGGGTTTAAAAAAAAGATTAATATAAGATATTTATCGCGTCATTTTCACTGTTTTACGGGTTCTTGCGGTAATCGTTTTACCCATAAGTAGTGTGTGTTGTACAGTAATGTATTCATTTCATGAATTTGGCGCTAAAAATCACAAAATTTATGAAAAATATGTCACAAATATCAATTCTAACACTACGATAATTTTATAAATCATAAAAAATTACGATTTACAGTAAATAGCGTGTTTACTCAGCGGATGAATACACCAAAAACGAACCGAAGGATTTACGCAGCGGCCGCTTGAGACGCTACTTGCCGACGTGAGATTGTAAGCAACACACGGTTGGTTGACTGATGGAAAGCGACCACCCAAAGAATGCTGCTCTGTATCCCATTCGCTGATTGGCTCAGTAACCATCGCATCTTATTTTCTTCCATTCGAGCGAAGCTACTCCACACCGCTCTTTCATTTCACTTTAGTGAAATGTGAAATGAAAGATCGTGTGTGCGTAGTTATAAAATGATATTATATTGTTATTTTGTGCGTGGTATTAAAATAATATAACGTCCCTATATCGCGGATTTTCACTTTTTGCAGGTGGTCTTGAAACGTAACACCCGCAATAAGTGAGGTAACACTGTATATATTGGTAATATTATGTAAAAAATATAATAGGCGCAAACGTTGCCACAGGGTACAATAAACTTTAAAGAAATAATTTATTCAGAATTCTAAAACAGAGATAAAATCACTGACGTACGAACGTGTGACTTTACCTGTACTAGAAGGAGAGCATCCTGATAACATGACAAGCTCGGCATGTTGTCGTACTCCTCCGGTCTTTTTGTTCGCTCGTAGTGGCGGTCTAGCGGTAAGATATGCGTGTTCGTGCACAGATTAGGTACGTGTGAAGTGCTGAGGTTAGACACGTGTGAAGTGCTGAGGTTAGACACGTCTCAAGTGCTGAGGTTAGCCACGTCTCAAGTGCTGAGGTTAGCCACGTCTCAAGTGCTGAGGTTAGACACGTCTCAAGTGCTGAGGTTAGACACGTCTCAAGTACTGAGGTTAGCCACGTCTGAAATGCTGAGGTTTGATGAGTCTAACGCGTTGGTGTGCTTTACGTGCAGGTAAAATTTCTCAAATGAATTCAAGCCAGGACTGCACGATGTTGCGTACAATAATGTGCTGATGAAGAAGTCAGGGAAAAGTGCACCTGCTGCACAAATATTCAGGTGAAAACATTTATTTTATACCTGTGACGTAAATAAACAGAAACTGATGCCAGTAAATTTAATTCGCTCAAAATAATTTTGATGTGTCTGATGTAACGACACGTTAAGTACTGGAGAACTAATTGAAAATGTATCTCGTGCAAAATGACATTACATATTTACAGTTTCTCTAAATTCGAACTAATATCATCAGTACATTACATCAGCTCGAAAATTTGTTTCTGGCTCAATAATATCCTACACATTCCACATTAACCATTCGACTTGTATGAATTTAAAATGTGGGTCTCACTCCTTGCTTTCTTTTCTTGTGCACTGATACAAAATATTCACTCCGATAACCATGCACTTTCCATGCATTCACTTTCTCCAGCTGTTGAACTCACCAATTATTGGCTTAAAAAAAATCCACCCGCACATGTGGGGGTTCTGAATGAGGAAATAAAATCGTCTTTAATGTTTGGTAATCGTCTGCACATTTTTAAGAGTGTAAGAAAACAAAGCCAAATTCCTCTGGCCCTGACGAAAATGGTTCGGCAAAGAAGACAAAATTCAGATCCTGAACATGTGTGCGTTCTACCCCAAAATCAAATGACATTGAACAGTAGCGAAGGCAAACTAATAAGTGCAAACAATCCAGTATTAATGAACATCTTTCCAAAAACGTCATTTGAACTCAGCGTTCAACTTTCGATGTGCTGCAATGATCAAGATAAATTAGTATCTCAGTATTTCACTTATTGCTCGAGTGCACTTGGCGTTTACGATACAAATGTTTGGCATTCATTTAGGATTTTTGCAGAAACTCTAATCGTGCGACGCACCGATGAAGAACGCTGGCAAATTAGAATAGTCTACGAGAACAGCGACCAATATCGAAGAAGTCGTTTCGCTAAGCCGTACTCCTTCCGCAATTTCAAAATAAGCCTAAATTCTGGCGACGTGTTGTGGTACATTGGACCATCACCAAACTGCACAGAAAATACCACCTCGTCTCCATCTACAACAGTCGCTGCATCGAGTGATGACGTCGGCATCATAACAAAATCAGGTGCAATAACGGGCATAGACTATGAAGACAAAACTTGTGACAATTTCATTTGAAACCGACGAGCGACATAGGGAAACAACTTTGCCACAGTCTGTCATATATAATTGGAGAC
Organism: Trinorchestia longiramus; assembly: GCA_006783055.1. Taxonomy (NCBI): domain Eukaryota; kingdom Metazoa; phylum Arthropoda; class Malacostraca; order Amphipoda; family Talitridae; genus Trinorchestia; species Trinorchestia longiramus. The sequence continues at coordinate 101,679 of VCRD01000993.1, read as the reverse complement.
CATCTTGGGGAGAAATTTCATCAGGTCAGATAATTCTAACATATAGCGGCTATAAGTTCATGTTCACTTTTTTGACCGGGAACTCGAGTTTAGTCCATCTTTAGGTCCATAACTGATGGCTTTATAACGGAAAGTTAGAAGTCTTATGATTGAAAATCTGCGTACGGTTGTATTCTGTTTTAACGAGAGATAAATGATTGTGTTCCTTTCTAAACGTATCTATTTTCATTCAAGTCTCTGATTTATTATTTATTTATCATGAATTTAAAAATTACACACTCATGAAGTGATTACGATTCCGTAAATTTTCTCAAAAAAAAATCAATTAGCCTCTATCTCAGGAAACTGCAAAATAAACATTCTAAAACATTTTCTTCGATCAACAAGAAACGATGACTAGGAAGTGAATCAGTGGACGTAAATTCTTTATTTTGTTATGGCACAGTTGCTCATGAGCCTCCTTGAGCTGCGGGACATCTAAGAAAAATTATCCTACCTAACTGTATGTAACTAATATTTTGCGTAAAACTTTGGTTCAAGGTAAGACAAAACTTAAACAAATACTGGCGAGCAAAACATTTTTTGATGATACATTTAATTAGTTATTCAAAGTTTGAAAGCGTTATCAACAGTTTTACTCCTCGAAGCATAACCCTCATTTATTTCGTAGATGGCTCACATTACTAGATCTGAATTACAATAGGTTAAGTTACTTGAATAGGTAAGATTAAGTTAGACGACTTGAATAAGTCAAGTTCATGTCCGTCCTCGTAAGGAAAAGTGCATCCGTAGGTGCAGATAACCATTATCGACTTTCTGTCTGAGAAAAGCGAGGGGCAAGGCTATCGAACGACGGATGCTTCCATATCGTTTGTACAGGATGCGTAGGAGAGTGAAATCAGTGGTACTTCGCTATCAGAAGCAGTAGTTCATCCTATAAGTGTCTACTGTTATAGTTCAAAGGAAATTTAATGTTAGTTTGATATTGCGACCGTACAAAACATTACGAATGTTGATGTGAACAAAAGTGTTGAGTTTCGAACGGAGGTCTTGATTACACCGTGTGCTTTACTGAATATGATCACGGGTTATGACTGAGACTCGTTCATTTCGTGCTATGATTACCTTAGTTTCATCCTTTTTTGTGCTCTTGTATAGATATCCATACTTCACCCTCATTATTACCATGTTTTTCCTGACTTCTGCTTCTCTAAGCCAGTTTTGTATTATAGTACTTCACTAGGTTACAGAGTATGTAATGTGTCACGGTTCTCATGTGTATCGTATTAGCAAACAAATTTTGTTTCATGCCAACAAACTTTAGGATGAAGTTTTGTAAAATTATTTCTCAAACCTTTGTACCCAAAGCAGAGTTAGAGTAATAAATATTTGCTTCGCCAGCGCTATCGCCCCTAACATATCGTTTAGGACTTACGGATGTAGCTCAACTCGTTGGAAAATGTTTCTGGAATTCGTAAGCGGCCAATGGCTCGTTACATACAAATTATGATAGGGATTCTCTTGATAAAAAGGAAAAATGAGACATTTAAAAATGTTCCTCCGCAAAATGGAGGTAAAAATAAAAGAAATGTGTTCTAGCTTGAATTGGTCGGCTTGTTTGTAGAGTTATTTAGAATTATATTGACTCTTTTTATGGTGGGAATTGTTATTATATTCTTTATTAACTACCGCTTATAGTGTGAATGAAGTGAGTGAAATGAAAGGAAGAATTAAATGTAACAGAAAGAAAGTGTCGAGAAGATTAGAAAGAAATTCAAAGTTCATATGATGAATTAACGAAAATATATGGTTGTTTGAGTGTGTTTTTAAATTATACTGTAAATGCAAGTAGTTATGCTTATATTTTTGAAGGGTGAATTTTTACCAGATTCAATGATAGGGAATTCAATTGCAAAAAGGATGAAAAGCAGAATTTAATTTTCTCTCATTGAGCGTACTAACCTCCCAGGAACTATTCCCGTTTCAAGTATGATGCTATGTACGTTCTTACGGTACGTTCTTTTCACTTCTTTTGCAGCATTTTAGGTAAAGCAAGAGAAGTTTTTGACACTTAAAGTGTTACGCTAGACTGACGTTCATACTAACTTAGAATGATCCTTCTTGCAACACTGTATTAACTACTGGATACTGTGTTCACATGTCTCCTTAGCGGCCAAACTGGTCACCCTGAATTTTTAACTCTCCAAGAAAAGAACATACGATTTCTAAATAAAAGAAAACTTGCAAGCTTCTTCTGACCATCCACTGATTCCCATAAATCTATTCAAAATAAAATCGTCTTTCCGGTGCAGATACTTTCAATGAATTAACATGATAATCTTTGCCCAAGAAAGTCTATATTAAAAGTACTGGTTGACATAAATTTTGAGCGAGACCTAAGCAGCTCTACAAGCGCGAGAGGTCTTTACCAACAGGGCTCGAACTTTTTTCACACTCACCAAAATATTGATCAATTGAAAGTTTTAGGTTTGAATGCAAGTAAGGTTCATAACTATTCAAGATATATTAGCCGAACAGTCCACCAAACTCAAACCCTAAAGAAAATGTGCCCTCGCTTCTGGGGATACGACGACAGGAAGAAACTGGCATACAAACTAGCATGTCTTCCCTGAAAGTTTGCGGTTCAGGCTGTGGCAATTTTCTGTTGCTATTCGGCAAGTTATTTTGACATTAACACGTTTGTTGCGATTGCCTGATTGGTGTAAAACTTCACTTTGTACGCATAGTCACCACAAGGATCTGAAAAAATTACAGAACCTAACCTAAGTGACCCACCGGTGGGTCGCATCGCAACAAACGTGTTAAGGTAAATGTGATGCCTGCTGACATCGTATTTTTTTAATCAAAAAGTGGTACAAACTTGAAATTGAATTAGAAATTCGGAAGGTCATAAAACATTACACGCTTCAAATAACTAACTGGCACCCGTACGCCCAAAAGACGAAAATAAGGAAGTGGTTCCGCTATTATGAATTTGAAACCCTCAATGTTTTGATTATTGGAGGCAGAGTGAGATGGTACAAGAGAAACAAGAATCACGACTGTGCTGCGAACCTCACAGCGGCATCAACGACCATCACACCTGCCTCAGATGGTGCAACGACGATTGTTTCCTTGGTCGAATAGACATTGACGAGTTATTGATTGCCAGACAGTGGCTGTCCCGAATAGCCAATCAATGACTGGTCTAAATTGAAGTGATTGTCTGGAATTGAAAGACATTGGTTGACTGGAATTGAAAGACATTGGTTGACTGTAATTGAAAGACATTGGTTGACTGTAATTGAAAGACATTGGTTGACTGTAATTGAAAGACATTGGTTGACTAGAATTGAAAGACATTGGTTTACTGTAATTGAAAGACATTGGTTGACTGGAATCGAAAGACATTGGTTGACTGTAATTGAAAGACATTGGTTGACTGTAATTGAAAGACATTGGTTGACTGGAATTGAAAGACATTGGCTGTACGGATTTGGCCGACAGTGGCTGTCCGGAATTGCTAAACAGAGGCCGACACGAATGTGAAAAAATTTAAAGTTCTGATAAAAAATCAGGTACCACTTTATGAACCACATAGGTCTCTACGGCCATAGTTCACTCAGATCTGGATTACATACATATAATTAAAGTACACAGATATCATAAAAACAACAAGTGTTTGAACTATGAAATTAGGAACTTATAACTACGCTAAAAGTGTTAGTCATTTAGTTGAAGTGATGTTTTTCCTTAAAAAGATGCTGTCAATATAAAATACAATAATATTTTACTGTTTGTTGAATAATTTTCACTTTAAAATCATCACAAATGATCGTAAGTAATGAATATATTACAATCTAATACCGAGTATTTCTGCCATTGAAATTAAATATTGTCAGTTCCTTCAAATTACTACCACACAGTATAGGAAACATTATACATTTATAATTATGAGTACACAGAAAAATGGTGTGTCCAATAAACTTCCATCAACAAGTTTAATATCAAATGAATAAATTATTAAAGAAAGAGATTTTTCAGATTACTTTTAGGGGTTGAAATTTTATCTCTCAGAACATTCTCCAACATTTTCAGAAAGGAAATGCTTGGACTTTCTATGAAACTTTTCATGACATTTCCCTCTTTAGCGATCGACGGCAGCTCTCACATTTGACTTGTTCATATCACGCCAATTTAAATTTACTCGTCGTTAACATGACCTTTGGTACATGTAACTACCTTCGGCACCTACGGCTACTTCCGTGTACAGAACAATTGAAATTAACTGTCCTCGTTGTTGTTAACGTTGGTAGTGGGAGCCAAAATTCCCGTTAGTCGCCAAAGGGCTTAGTTTTGATGAAAATGTCAACTACTACAGGAAGGCCCATAAGTTACTGACCCTTTTAAAAACACTATAACTATAAAACTAATTAACAAGAATAAGTGTTACCTGTTGGTAGTATAGATACTCTAATATATACTTTTAAATCTCCTTTTTAATATAGAAGTAATTGCTTCTCTCTACTATTCTTAGTTTTATAGTTACAGCGTTTTTAAAAGCATCAGTAACTTATGGGCCACCCTGTATTTCGGAGATTGGTCGTTTCCGATCTGCCCGCGCAGTGCGACACACTCTGGTACCCAACGCTGTCTCACATCATGCATCACGAAGGATTACGCAAAACATACTGCAACTAAGGTATTTTTTTCCATTATTCTCTCTTCTTATCCTCAATTAAAGTACATTTTTCCTAACTCTGCTGCGCTTCAGTATCGCACTTTGGATCATTTCAAACTTGAAATCATCGGTCTTTCTCTCTTCATTTTTCTCAACGCTTGTTTTCCAGATACACAATTGGTGTTGTCGTTTCAAGTTGTACTTTTTTGCTCAATATTGTTTGGTCTGTTACACCGTATTGAAAATGTTTTCTCTACCATGAGAGTGTGCACTATTGTTTATAATATTAAATGAATTATAATCAAATGTAAAACTTTCGTTTTTATGGTCATTCATTTGATGTACCTCTGTCGTTTAAGTCGAACCAGTTTTTTCATTTATGAGAATTTAAATAATAGTGCGTCATTATCCAGGAATTCGATGTGAATCAACGTGCAAAGATTTTGAGTAATTTAACACGTTAAGTGCGAAGTGACCACTGGTGGGTCACTCAGGTTAGGTTCTGTAATTTTTTCAAAGCTTTCTAGTGACTGTACGTACAAAGTAAAGTGTTTCCAATGCCGTAACGTGGAGCATCCAATTTCTTTTTTCAAACTGTAACTTGCTTAAGGGAGAAAAAGGGAGATACCATCCTAGAGAAAATGGTAAAAATTTTAGGTTTTTGAGTTATGATTAATATGGTGGCAAAAAAGAGGTACGATCATTAATAGATATTGATTTTCTCTTTCCAAAATTTTATTTACTTTTGTTCTAGCATGAAAACTGTAAGAGGAAATCAATTTCGGTCGGAAATGCAAAAAAAAATACCTTATTTACCCCTGACATCGCCATTATTTCAAAAAAAATAGAAAAAGTATATGAATAAAATGTGTTTTAAATCCAATTTTACCTACTATTTTGGGCTTAGTTTCGTCGTACCATGTATTTTAGCTTTTCAGTAAGATGGCCCCTTAACATGTTAGGAAATTTTGAAAAAAAATTCACGGTCGAGATCAGATAGCCGAGATAGTAGTCAAATGGTGAGCAGCCACGATTTTGATGCACGAGACCAAGGGTTCAAATTCTGCAGCTGCTTAGGTTTGTATCTGCCTGATCATCAATTAAAGATTTACACGTCATGCCAGCTGCGACGTAGGACGCCCAGGTTAAGACTAAATTTTCAAGTTCAACGAAGCGCCCCTACGAGTTTCTACTTTAAGTTGCAGCACAGAGGGCGGGAACAGTTAGTGGAAACCTCGTCACTAATCTTAAGATGTTAGCATGGAAAATTATATATCCGATGTATGTATGTAATGTGCACTAAATTGAAATGAGTTTATTTCGTTCTTTCACCATTCTGTCACTTGCACAACGTTTATGTGCATTCAAATTTCACACATTATTTTAGTATCTAAAGGCTTTTCCAGTTCTTCTTGTTGCATAAAAATTGTTTCTTCTATGTTTTTCTGCAATGAAAATAAAACGTCAAAAATTAGTGCTGAGAAAATAGCCTTCATGATAAATTGTCGGATAAATTTGTTGAGATGTCTCACACTACTCTGCATCCACAAGTCTACACAGTACCATATAGAGGTAAGACGAGCACTTGTAATATTTAATGGTAAATCGTATAAATAACTATGAATATTTAAGCTACAAAACATAAAAAATAAAAAATGGGGTAGCGAAACCAGCGATTTCCGGTATTTTATTTTTGTGATTCAGTGAACAGACAGTTTTCACTCCTGTCAACAGAAAATGATCTTCTTTGTGATGTTTTGTCTGTTCTGCTATACAGACTCATTCGATAATTGTAGTGGTGGATTTTGGAAGTTATCCAATCTTGCCAAAGATCGGCGTTCTGAGGCCAGTGGAAATTACTCCTTCGATGTTCTATTGTGGAATAATTCTCAAAATGTTCATAATGAATTAAATACAGTGGATAGTTCGACACAATGGACGGTAAAAGATCAGAATGTTTTGGAGAGAACATTAATGAGACAATCGCGTCCTGAAAATTTCAGCGTGCAGTTTAACACTCTTCTCTTAAAACGCCTTCCTCAACGTGAGAGATTTATTGAGAATTTTTCTTTTAATAGTCAAAAATTACAGAAGCGACATTTTTTACAGTTTCCCTCAAGTAAAAACAAATTATCTCCATCAAATATTAGCCCAACAACGCACCAGGACCAAACTCGCAAGGAAAGGTCTGCACTTTTGTGTGTGCCTCCGCAATTGTCGCTACGCAGCTCAGGGGAAACGGAGACACAGAAGAAATCGAGCTTCAGAATATATGTCTTCTCTCCCATACTACCAATTAATGTTAGAGCTGTGGCCGTTTTATGCTGCTATTTTGGGTCATTGAACATTGAATTATCGGTGTCGTCCGATGATATCGGTATCATATCGGAAAACCAATGGCACACTATTGAAGTAAAATTCATCCCTTCGAGACACACTTTTTGGAATGAATACACACTTCAGCTTAAGAACCTACTCCAGCACAGAATAAGAGGAGAACAAAGAAGGTGGTGGCACAATTACCAGTTGAACCAACTCGACATCTCCATCACTGGGAATGGAGTGAAGTGGTACGAGGGTCAAAGGAAACACAACTGCTCCGGGTATCGCACCACGACTCGTACTCTAAGTGCTACAACGACAGTCACCACACCTGCCCTGAAAGAGAATTCGACCGTTGCTCCTGCATCTGAAACAACCTCTGCTGGTAAATGTCTCATATTAGGACTTCCAGAATATTACGTAACTGTTCTGCCACCTGTTTCGTTTCAGGAAGTCTCGCGGCTAGCAAATCTTCTTCAATACATGTATGTGGTTATTAGGAAGATTTATACCTTCACGTTTGCGTACATTCGCATGGTTTTAAACTTATTTACAAATATTCACTGTTTTAATGTCAGATTTACAGATTCTTTAACAATATTTGGATTCTGGGCCTTTGAATATTTCCATGGCTTTCAATTTCACAAACATTTTTACTGAACACTCTCTCCTATTCCCTGGTTGCACGATTAGGGTAGGATTGAATGTAGAATATTAATGATTAGTATGGAGTACGAGCATGATTTTGAATTTACCTTCATGAAGTATTTCCAAATGAATGGTATTTTTTATTTTACCTCTGTAAATATGTTCTAGATTTTCAAAACCGTGTTGGTAATATCTAATTATCCACCGGTAAATAATTACACTCTATTCCATTTTGCCATTTCTCGTTGGATTGTTAAAATAAACTCTGTTGATGATAGGGTTCATCACTTTAGCCCAGTAAATATCCACAGGATTTTGAAGACTCGCATTAACATTTTATCTCTCCAAGTAATTTCTTGATGAAAACCCTTTTAAAATTGAAAAAAAATCTTGTTATGTAATTAGAAGTTGCTACTGGTGATACACAATAAAGGGAAAAATATGAATCAAAATCACCTTAGCATTGTGAAGAAAGGTTTTTTATCTTAACTTATTTGCTACAGGCATCACTGGAACGACCATGAGTTCATCAGTACACATAGACATTTAAAAGAATATCTGTTTTCTTATATGGAGAAGTTTGACTTAAAGAGGGATGAATGTTTCAACGCGATAATGATCCACAGGATTCTGCTACGCTTTGCGAATGGGATGTCATAACAATTAAATTTTTTGGCTTAGGAAATGGCATTAAATTTTTCGAGTGTTGGGGATTATACCCGAGTGAAACGTGCTCAGCATGAACCAGACAAAAACATTTTAAGCCAGTAATGGAAAACTTTCAAACTTTCTCTTTGTCTGAAAATTAAAGGGTTCATCAAAAACGTTTAAACAATATTCAAGTTTTGACATTCGAAAATTAAAGTTTGAAGTCAGCCCTACCAGATGATGTAAAGGAGCGCTGTACCCTGACTTTGTGAGGCAGTTATTCTCAGTACACAACTGACTCAATAACTAAATGAATTCACCTTATTCATGTATTGGGATCACGTTTTCAATAACGCTAACATCTGAAGGCTAGTGCTGCTTCTCTCAGTGATGGTTTCCGTTCTCTAGATTGCGACTAGAGGTATGGGCTCGTAGAGGCGCTAGGTGAGCTAGATAATCGGTCGTAACCGGGTGTCCGCGTCGCAGGCAGGATTTTTTCTTCCATTTAACCAATGCAACGCAGAAATCCAGTACAGTAAAGTGATTTGAACTCGGGACTCCTGCATGGTAAGCGAGAGATGCCCACCACTCGATCGCAGTGGTGACAAACTATTATTTTAATGCAATTCGTCTACAGAATTGACTTATTAACATAACTATGCTATAATACTGACTATGATACAATTCTTATACACCACTGACTCTATAGCAGACTACCATCTGCAAAAATATTTACTTATGTAGCAACGTTAAACTCGTGACTGCATTAATTTTGCGAACAATCGCAAAAAACTTCATTTTTATGTGCTTTCAATCTTTTTACCTTCTGCAGATTCCTCAAAATTGCATCAGGAACTAAAACCTCATTGGCTGCTATGATGCTGTTTACTGCATGATTGATGTAACACAAAGCTCATTAAACCTCCATTGCAACTTTACATTGACTTTCTTGGTGTACTTTGTCAGCTTCAAGATGAGAGGCGACTGTTGGAAGGATCACTCCAGTCTTCATCAGGGCGTCTCGAGGAAGCTATGACTGTTTTTTGACAGAAATTTCTTTTTGGATAATCATCTATCCCCTTTTTCTGAATTTGGGGTAAGAAACTTGACTTTAAATGAGCAGAGAAGTATTTCAGCTGTAAATAACTGTGAGCAATTCTTGTCTACCTGCAGTAAAGAACATCACGACAGACTCCACAGCACCTGCAGGCAACAGCACCGCCGCCTCCAGTTTACAGTTGCTGTGGCTGTTGCTGCTGCTGGTGGTGGTTGCGGTCATTGTCGTTGCTGTGGTGGTCAGCAAGAGAAGAGGTTAGTAAATAAGTTCCAGCCCTTTCTCAATCCAACAATTTTGATCGAGTCATAAATCCGTACCGAGTCATAAATGCGTAAGGAGTCATAAATCCGTACCGAGTCATAAATCCGTAATGAGTCATAAATCCGTACCGAGTCATAAATCCGTAATGAGTCATAAATCCGTACCGAGTCATGAATCCGTAATGAGGGATAAATATGCAATGAGTTATAAATTCGTGCAGCCCCTTAAATCTGTACAAAGGTATCACTGCGATGTGATAAAGACGGTACATCATAATGATACCTCCATCAAAGTTCTCGACGCTGTCGATGTTCTTAGGACTTTCCTTTTTCTCGTCATCACATGACAAACTGCGTTAAGGCCAATTAATTCAATTTTTTCTTTCGTCAGAATGATATTGATTTCATCAGAGATACAAGTATCTATCGATGAACGAAGTTCAATTCGTTATTTCCAAAGAAAGAACAGCAGCAGTTGTAATTCTAGTGGCTTCTGTACTGTGCAGTTATGGATGCTTGTAATCATAGTATTGAGGCACTATTATTCAAAGGTCACGCTAAGCCGACATGGTTGACGCGGCTAGAAATACGGCATGGGACTTGGGTAAACAACCGAATAATTATCGAAGTAATAATCCGACCCAAGAATGGGCCAAAAGGTTCGTTCCTATAGCCTCATTCTATTCTATTCTATTCTAAGATACCCACTGCAATGATAGAAAATACCACAAATTAGAGTATATAGTAAAGCATTTCGAAGGAAATCCGTTCATTTCCGTAAATCAGCGTGGGTTTAGGTAGAGATGGATTTTTCATCAACATTATACAACCTCTATGTACCTCGAAAGCTACTTACGAAGTGTTCTATCAACCATCTAAAACGTTCTAGAATGCTCAAACCAATCACAAGAAATCACAATTACAACTCGTGATGAATGTTGAAGAATAAGATTTCTGTGCGAAATCCTGCTAACTGCAATAATTTGAAGGATTTTTTGCCGTGAAGAGTGACCTGAAATTCCGGAAAAGTCTTCTCTCATGAAAATTGTTTAATCTTTAACCTAATCTTCTTACGAAAAATAACATTTTAAATGTCAGTAAACTGTAAGTATTCAGTAAAAGTTGAGGTTTACAGATGAGAATCGATTGCATTATTCTCGTAGGAATATTGCAAGTTTGTACACGATCTCACACCACTGAAAGAAAATTTATTGACTTCATCAGATGTTAAATTGAACTAAAACACGCACTCAGCCTACTTCAAACATGCTTCTATGAAAAAATAGATAAAGGTTTTGTATTTTCTATTAATTCTTTTAATTTTCACCTTCATTATTACACGTTAAAAATTATCAATGAAAAGTTTAATTTTTTTATAAATGTATAAATAATTCGATGCCAATTTGATTAGCTTCATGAACTTAATTTTGCTGCTCTAAAGTTTCGTCATAAAGATTTTCAATTTTGAGTCTTTCTTGACATTAATCCTGAGAGTGATATTTGCGTACTGTTGGAAGAATTACAACATTAATAATGGTTGAAAAACCATTTCACAAAGTGACTGTATTTCAATGATGCTAGTACTCTAACACCCAAGTTTTGCAAGAAATTTACTAGTAATCTTATCAAAAAAAAGTTGTATAGGAAAAATTTCCTGATGATCTTGTTAAGAAAAGATCTGTAGCCGAAATTTTCTAATGATATAAAAACATTCCGTAGCAGAAACTTCCTAACGATCTTATAAAAAGAATTGCACAACAAAAACTTCCTAAAAGATTTAATACGAAAAATTTCATTTTCCAGCAAAAGCTCCAGCTCCATCTAGAAGAGTGGCCTCTTTTCGGCGTGAAAGCATCAATTCTTTGTACGGAGCCACTCCGGAGACCCGGAAGACCAGCATCAACAGCCTCTACGGCACTAATATTGGCATCAGTGATACAAGAGGTCCTGGTTCCAGCCACACGAACGATGCTCAGCAGAATGATTCCCAGCTTGTTGCAGGAGGAAGGAACAAAGTTGGGATTGGATCTTGGGTTGATCCCAAAGAAGGGAACGCCTACTACGAAGTGGACCCCTTCAACTGCGAGCCTCTGAGTTCTAACATATACCAAAACCCGTGTTAAGAAAGCTTCACCCATTGTGGGGAGCGAAGCTTCTTGTTGGACAAAAGTTCTAAAAAATAACGTACGAAGTCAAAATGTAAAAATCACGTGCAGTTGTTTTGTATTTTTACAGTGAAACTATTCGTTTCCATGAATGATGGTATTCGAGAAGAGACTGGTCCAAAAAGTTAAATACAATATTATACCATGTCTATAACCCACTTAAGTAATTGGCGGCTATAAGCCGTTTGTCTTGCAACTAAAGATTTAGAATGATAGTACATTTTCCTGCTAAAGCGACCGAAATTTGAGAATTATGACCATATTTTTGATTTACGATTATTGGTCGAAAAAACTATTTTTATGGAGGTTGAAATTCCTTATCATTTTAAATGGTCATTAATTTTTAGCTCCACGAGGATGGAGAATACATTAGCTGATAATGCTGAACAGGACATATATTTAGCCTCTAATTAAAACTATTCCTGTATTTGTGACCAGTGTCATGCCAGCCTAAAACTTTCCTAAGGACCTGAGATCATATTTAAAACACATTTAGATTCAAAATATAATTGTTTGATGGTATAGCTTTAGGTCGGTGCTTTATTATAGGTAATGTGTTTAACATTAAATATTTCATAGAGTTAACGTTACATGCATCATTAATGCAATATATTCTAGAGCATGATTGCATAAATAACATAGAATATGCAAATCGCTGAGCGAGGCATGCCCTTCAGTTCTGAAAATCTCCCTCAGGATGCCAGAGGTTTGAGGATTTTTCGAATGCAGAATAAAAAATGGCACCTAAATGTCAATATCAACATCAGAGACGTTTGACGGGTTTGGTTTATTATCGTCAAAAGTTTTGGAACTTTTTTTGAAAGCTATTCGTAGATATTGTTCAACATTCTTATTCCAGACTATCTTAATTCTTCCAGAAGTTATGGCTGCACTCCTCCACTAGTTATCACTTATTGATAATCACATCACTATTATTATCATTACTTGTCTCAAAGACTGTGTTCTAACTGGAAACTAAGAAGTTTATCCTTTGAACTCTAGATAAGACGATTACGTAATTCACCAATGCTGACCTATGACGTAGCTTGGCATAGAATTTCAAGGTATGGTATAGTACCAGTAATTCTAATAGTAATTTAATAATTAAATTAAGTTTCTGCAGTGAAACTATCCTTGTTAAGTTGCAGTAGTTTTTAAGCATGTTTTTCTCCCTGGTTAGCTACCGGGTGTCCCAGCGAAGTGTGGACTAAATTTCATATTAAATTTAAACACATTTCCTGACTACTAAATTATTTGTATTTATTACAGATTTATAGTATAATCATCCTAGATTACTAATATTCTATAAATTTTCTGGAAAATTAAAGTTACACCCATGGCAAAGACTTTAAATGAGATCATTGAAACGCACTGTCATAAGGGGCTATCACCTGCTAAGATTTTCAAGGTTTTGAAAGGGTTTATGAGTCGTTCTGGTGTATACAAGGCAGTAAAAAGGTTCAGAAAGGCTAGTAGCTGCTTACCAAAGGTCAGGAGCATCCCAGAGAGGTCCGTAAGAACCAAAAAACTCATTAAGAACATTAGAGAAAAGTTGCAACGGAATCCTGGAAGGAGCATCTGAAAACTTGCTCAAGAGGCACATGTTAGCCGTTCAACAGTCCAGAGGGTGCTGGTAAGGGATGTAGCTTCGGTAACGGTGTGGGCAGGGGTTACGTTTACAGGTCTCAAAACCCCTTTGACTTTCATCCTGACTGGTGTCAAAATCAACCAACATGTTTAGCTGAAGATGTTAAAGGATGAAGTTATTCCTTGAGTAAGGAAAGTCGCTAAAAATGAAGGAATTACAATTCAGCAGGATGGGGCAACCTCTCACGCAGCCTGATTGGTCCAGGACTGGTGCAAAGACAATTTCAAGTCGTTTTGGCCCAAGGAATTATGGCCTCCATCTTCTCCTGATTTAAATCCAATGGACTTTGGGATATAGTCTATCTTGAAACAGAAGCCCTGTGCTGTATCCCAGTCGAGTGTGGAGATTCTGAGGCAAAAACTGACTAAATCTTGGGCAGAAATTGACGCTGAAACTGTGCGTGCCACGTGTGGTCAGGTGATCTCTCGTCTGCGCCAGGTTACCAAGGAGAAAGGAGGACATGTTGAATAATTCTTGGATGTTATTAAAGACAATACATTTCTCTTTTATTTGATGAATGAGTTGTTTTTATTGGCTTTCATATAACTGAAAAAACCAAACTTTTATTTGTCCACACTTCGCTGGGCCACCCGGTTGAAGGATGGTGCTTAACAGGCTGTCTTTACGCTTGAGCCACGCGTTAGGGTCGATTCCTCTCGCCTGGTGAACGATTTAACCCAGTTGATGAGTGTAGGTTTTGTGCTCGTAAGAACGACAAGTTCGAGATTCAGAGAACTGGGAAACCTCTCCTTCAGTAATAAGTATACTGTTCTTTTTAAAAGTTCACTCTTCTTTAAATGAGAAGCATTTTATGTTATGTTGTTTTAATTCTGTTTCGCTTCTATTGTATTATTTTAATTTACATCAATTACTGCGCATGACATTAAAAATTTCCTCCCTCATGTCCATGTTGTTGGATCCGAAAATTTTGCCAGAGAATTCGAAAGCATAAAATTCTGTGCGGATGATTAAATTGTGTGCAATAATGCTTAATTTTACCTATTTTTCATGAGAAAAATTATTGACACCTTCGCTGGCGCTGAATTACCTAAACGACAACTTTTTTGTTATTTATCGAAGTGTTCGTGATAATATAAAGGAGCTTGTGTATTTTTAGTTCTATATATGCTGCACATCAACTAATTATTGCATTTTATGTGCTCTTATTGGGTCAAACCCAGTTTGCAACCATGATTGTTTTAAATGTTACTTCTATGGTAGATTAATAAATCTTTTTACTTCCTTTCGGATCATTTTATATATACATAGCTGCTTGTATTTATGGAGTATTTAATACAATATGATTGTTTTAATTGTGCCTTTAAATGACGAATTCCTTATAATATTCTCTTTGCACATTGATTCTGAACATGATTGGGACTCATGGTGAATGAGAAGTTATTAAAAATAGTGATATCGATTTTGGCAAGCAAGGGTTCAAGGATTTTGGTTAGAAGAATAAAGAAAAAATTCAAAATAAATAAAGTGACTGAAGTCATCAAGAGAAAGACGCTTTAACCATCAACGAACAAGAAATAAAATGAAATTTGCATGCAGGAAGTAAGGAAAAGTAAAAGCCACTCGAAAACTATTTAATGGGAGGAGAAAGTCTACGCCACACGGAAACATATAAATGGGAGAAAAAAGCATAATATAAGCCACTCGTTCACAATTAAATTGGAAGGAAAAGTAGTATATAAGCCACTCATTCACATTTCAGTCGGAGGAAAAATACAAGATACTTGTTCACAATTAAATGGGAGGGAACAGAACAAGCCACTCTTGCATAATTCGAGGGGAAAGAGCGCTTATCAAGATTCAATTTCCAAGTTTTGGAACATTGCATACGGGGAAATATTTCCGACATGAAATACTCTGATAGATCAATATTGTGTAAATATTGAAATTAGCCAATCATTAGTCAGTATTAAACCAACTATATATATTGAATCAGTATTATATCAACTATATATATATATATATATATATATATATATATATATATATATAT
>VCRD01000993.1:10767-71536 GCA_006783055.1 Trinorchestia longiramus | reverse complement strand
CGCATTCTGAGTCACTTGATTGGGCTGTGGTCAGATTCTCAGTTACCAGATGGCAGATACAGCTATGGATTCATCAGAGCCAGGGTAAGCTGTGCCATAAAGATTTGTTCTTTAAATTAGGTTCTGTATATAAGAATATTTAATTTTTGATGAACTCTTCAGAAACTTATTTCAAGAATGGTTCCCGTGAAATGTTCAAAAATCTTTTACACTTTTCACTGTGGTAACACATAAAAGCCTGCAGCAGCAACAAAGTGTATATAACTCTCAATTCTTTTTAATCTTAATCCAGTGATGCTGTAGTAATTTTCTGTGGGCTGATCAAAATTTTGAAGTGGTCCTGTAAGCAAAAAAAATGAGAACAAAAAGCAGTGATGTTAGCACTGTTACAGATAAGCTCTTGAAAAATTGTCTGCCAAAAATTGTCATTGAGTTACAAGATGGAGTTATTTATAGGTTTGAAAATTATCCCTCTGTTCTATTTCTAAGGCACTTGAGATTTTAATTTGTACTATTTTCAGTCACATTCAACTGTTAACTAAAACTTGCTATGTCCAAAATATGTACTTTGAGATACTTTAAGGCATTCATTTAAATTTTTGAGAATTTCAAGTTTATTCTATTCACTTATGGAAATAGTAGTAGAAGATTACTGTTTATACATTCATTGATGTAGTATAGGGTTTCTGTATATTTGTTCATAGATGTAGAAAAAGACTTCTGTACATCTATTCATTGATGTAGTAAAAGATTAGTATCTATTTATTTTTTGATGTAGTATGAGATTACTATCTGTGTAATCATTGATTTCATGTAAGATTACTGTCTATTTATTCTTTGATGATGTGTATGACTGTTATTGTTGGCAGGTTGTTGCTGTGTTTAGCAGTCTTGTGCTCATGGCTCTCCTTGCCTGCTGCACGCTTAGAGTCATCCTGATGTTCCTGTTGATCAACAGCAGAGACGTCTTGACCTCGTGCAGGTATGACAACATTGCGTGGCCCTCTGACAACCTCATTCCTTGTGGGTTGTTCCAATTGTATGAACAATTTTCTGAAGTCTACTTGATTCATTTTCATGAAAGCCAGCAGTACATTCTAAACATTTTTGAAATTTTGTCCCATGAAAAACATTTTTAATTAATTTTAATGAATTCGATAGACACAACTTTCATGAGATGTTCCCCAAATGTTTTAAAATCTTTTGCACTTCTCATAAAAAAAAGTAATTGAGCTACATTATATTGATAGAATTGGCTGTGCTAGGAATGGATACATGGAGGGAGAGTACTGCTGAATAATGGAATTATGGTTGTAGGAAGTACATAAGTGTGTGCTTAACACAATGTGGAGCACAAAATACATGCTAACAAGTATTTTTAGGCAATCTCAAATGAAGCCATGTCTTCTTCTCCATTATTTCTGATGAAACCAGCTGGTTATAATTCAGAAAACAATGCTGTGAAGTGACGGGGGTAAACCAAATAATTTTACTTCACTGAGGGCAAGCAGTGTAATTTTTGTTTTAATGCGTTCATTTCAACTACTTTCTACAAATGTACAGAAGTTTAACTGATATTTGTGGTGTGTGGTGCGGGCTCCCGTAGAATAGACTTAACTTGGATGAAAACCTTTAAATCGTAACACTTTTAGTGATATCTTCCATACATAAAGTCACCTTATTGGAAAAGTTAACCAAGCCTATTTGAATATTTTTCTATCACTATTTTTTATTTGGTAGTTTAAGAATTTCTTCGCGTTATGAACTGTGTACCTCTGCCACTGATTTATTTCTCTTATGTAGTTTCTTTTCTTTACTTTCGACCGTTTATGTTTCGAGTTACGAACATTGTTGCTCTGCCAGCAATGTTTTTCTCCTATGTAGTTTTAATTCCTTTTCTCCTGACAATTTGTGTTTCGAATTACGTACGTTCCAGCTCTGCCAGCAATGCATTTCTGCTGGGCCTGGAGGTGCTGGTACTAACAGCTGTCATCTCAGGCACGATGTCAGCATCTCCCATTGACTGTGTCGTGAGGGCGTCAGCTGCCAATGCTGCCACGCACCCTTTCTTCGCCTCCTTGTCAGCCATCTCTAAGACACACCTCGTCAAAACATGGCGCCCAAGGTTCATTTCCTTCTTATAATAAACTAGTGTGTATGCCCGTTAAAAATAACGGGTTTTAATATCATGTATTTGGCGGAAGAACTTAAAGCAACAGATTCTCAGACCTAATCAGAAAGTTTACGGATTTTTAATGTTAAATTAGCTTAAAGGAGGCTTATTTCTCCACCGAGCGAAACATTGCGTAAATTACCCCTTATATCGACACCTTTTTTGTGTCTAACTTTAGAACGAAACATTTAGAATATAAGGCTATAAAGTGAATGATTTCTAATGGACTTGACCTACTATACATAGTACGATGGGTGCTAATGGATTCCAGCGGTTAAGAATCTATATACCCAAGAGTCTACAGATTTAACTACTAGTATTTAAGGAAGATTCCCATTGTAATAACATAGGAGAAATTATGGACCCAAAAAGATATACAAATCTATTTATTTAAGGAGACACCTGGCGTTTTATTATATAGTGATGATAGTTTACACTCGGTAGCCTAGCTGCAAGGCTGCTGCCTTTTACTTTGTATGCACACTTTCTTTGTTTTGAACACTATCATTAACAAGCATTGATGAACTAAAACTATAGGACATGCTCGGCCTGTGGGAGATCAAGTTGCATCATCTCTGAAAGGGTAGGAAGGAATGGACAACAAAAAATTTTGAACTTAGAAAGTTAGATCTTATGTAGAAGTAAAGTTTTGAACCTTCATCCAACTTTTTTTAAATTAGCGCAATTTTATGTGAAATTTAATAGGTTATCTCATTAAAATTAGTTTTTACTCATGAGTTTGGAAACGCATCAGAAAATAATTATACTAGAAAATGGAATCCTGCTGACTTTTTATCTACAATTATGTGTGAGAAGTCCTGAAAAAGCGGATGTCAGAATATTTATGCTAGTGAGCATGTTAGCATTGCAATAAAAGTATCAAAACATTCACAGTAAAAATACACAATTCTTAATGAACATTCTCTCATTCGTTACGGGTTTCAGTTTATGAATATATCAGGACATCTAGATGAGGGGCTTATAATTTACAGGACTAAACTTTATGTTTAAGTTTGATGTAATTTGTATTTTGATCATGTAAAGTGTTGCAATGCTGTCTAGCATTAAAGTGCAAATGTGAATCCAACGCACGACCCGTTCAATGAATCGGTCCTATGTTCTACATCCCTTAGAAAATAGGGCTTTGTAGTTAGGACATCATGAAGTTTCTTTGTTGAGAACACATCGCTGTGGAATGTAACTTTCAGATCTTTCCATTGTGCAACGTCTTGTAGATAATGTGTTGCTAAACATGGTAATGAACACGAATTTTAGAAAGTTTGTATTACACCTTTTTTGATAATGTGTTTCTAACCAATTTTAGTAAGAGCATGTGACATTTTGATGTGTTTCTAATCTAGGTTATATAATACAAGTACACATAAATTAAAGTAAGACGGTGCATTAACTAATGGTTGACGTCCCATTTGTTTTGTTGAGAATGATGCTAGTTTTTAAATGTCTGAACTTGCTTACAATATTTTTGTCGTTTAGCTGATATTGAAATACTACGCAAAATAGGTGACAATCAGTAAAGAGTTCAGGTTTTCGACTTAGATAGGCGTAATTTTTCATTTTCCAGTTTTTTGGGAGATCGTCAACGTGTCTTGTTTGTGAAGTGGGTCTCGAGGGTCATTGCTTTCCTGCCTGTATTCATCGTTCGTCATTTATTTTAATTACCGTGATCATGATTGGTCCAAGCATTTACTTGTGATTGGTCCAAGCACTTGCTTGTGATTGGTCCAAACACTTGCTTGTGATTGGTCCAAGCACTTGCTTGTGATTAGTCCAAGCACTTGCTTGTGATTGGTCCTAGCATTTGCTTGTGATTGTACCAAACGCTTACTTGTGATTGGTCCAAGCACTAGCTTTGGACAGAATTTTTCAATTCCTTAATAGAAATAATTTAATTCTTATCCGATGCATATGCATGTTCTTCGATTTTAATTTAAAATTGCGGCTTTATTCTTTTCCTAGTATGAACTACATTATTTCACACTAACTGCTAACTAAATATTCATCAGCCTTGCTAGAAAAGCTTCATTTTTAATAACTTATGCTCGGTTACAGCTCCATCTTCTAGAATTTTTATTGAGTAATTACTCTATATAGCATAATTTATGAAGTCTGTCGATTAATTCTAGTTCCAGATACATGTGTAATACCTTCTGAGTAACGGCGTGTGATGCTCTTAGAACGATGGTATGTGGTGCTTTTAGAGTGATGGTATGTGGTGCCTTTAGAGTGATGATATGTGATGCTTTTAGAGTGATGGTATGTGGTGCTTTTAGAGTGATGGTATGTGGTGCTTTTTGAGTGATGATATGTGATGCCTTTAGAGTTTAGAGTGACGGCGTGGGATGTCATAAGAGTGACGGTAAAATATGCTTTGGTCACCAGGTCGGTACAGGCATGCAGTGTGCTGCAGCAACAGCTGTGCCCTGTGCTGCTGCTCGTGCTAGGGTCGTGGCTGATGCTCGTCATGCACAGCGCCACTGCCTCCTTCCTTTACAAGTTCGTCCGCTGTGATGTAACCGGTCTTGTATGCTTATAATGTTTAGTAATCAGATTTTTGTTATTGTGTTTCTTTTGGTATTCGCTGGTGTATATTTAGTAATTGAACTTTTCTTACGGTGCTGTTTAGACATTGTTTATTATTATTTAGTTAATTTCTTGCAATTTGAAGTGATCCTAATGCTGTTAAAGTGATGTTCTTATCTCGTTTCACAAGGTCTCATAGCATGCGTGACTGACGGTTACAGGAGTGGACTGCCTTTTTATATTGCAACTTGCTTGTCAAAAGTCCATGCAATGACCATTATAATATACCCACCTTCTATAATGAAGACTGAATGTGTATTGTGACTGAAAACTTCTTGCAGCTTGTTTGAACAAGCGAGCACAAGCTCACTGGTGCTGCTACTAGACACCGTGACGGCTCTGTGCATCCTCGTGCTGGCAGCCTCGTACCTCTGGCAGCCTCTCCTACTCACTATACGCGTACTGATGCAGGTGCGTGTATGAGATTAAAAAATTTAGTCAAGTTTACCTTATATGACTACAATAAATCAAGATGAAGCAAAGTACATTATAGGGTTTAATTATTTTCAGTCCATTTTTGGTTTGTTTCCAGGACTTCTGTGTTTTTACAACAGTCTGCCTCGTACGTCTGGCAGCCTCTCTTCCTCACAATATGCGTTCTCATGCATTAAGTTCAGTTGTGTCTGGCCTTATTTGTGGTCAATGAATACAAACAAAGCTAAGTAAATTATAGAGCTTAATTTTTTTTCCAGTGGTTCCCTAACTTTAGCATTCTACAAACTTCAGCATCATGTAAATGCCAGAAGTCTTCACGCACCACTAACGTTTTGAAACGTAAACCAGAATTATGCTACAATATGCTACTTTAATGCGCATACCAACACAACTCTGTTTTGAACTCCAGTTAGAGAACCCCTGCATTTATGGCGACAATGAATGAAAGTGAAGGTAGGTAGCTTATTGAGTCTAATTTTCTTTTTCTTTTATTCCTTTGTTATAAGTTGGTTTCTTTTGAAATCTTTCGTCTCAAATCTCATTAAGACTTGACTGTCGAACAAACTGGCACAACTTAAATTTAGGGCCTACTTAACTATGTTTTGCTGTTGCTTCACCTGGAAGATCGAATCTTTATTTTGTGGTCATGGCCGATACTTGAAAATTTTGGCCTAATGATGCTACGAAATAAAGTCAATAATTCAGTTGTGATTTAAAAATATTGTGCATCCTTAGTTGACATTCAACAAAGACGCAGCAAAACTCGTACAAGATGAGAACTTAATCATTTACTGACCATGGGTTCTGTGAACTGGAACTACTCGAATGGCTTTGAGTTATTCTTTTCTTCACGTTGACGTCAAGGTTCTGGAGTATTCAATAATGCGTGTGCTAGAAATTCGACGGGTGCAATGTGCGCTTTTTTATTAACTATGAAAGTATTAAAGAATTGATAAATAGGGCAAGGTCTTTTAAAATCGTATACTCGCATCATTTAAATTTACTTTTGATATTTCCCATGAAGAAAAAATCACATAAATTAAGTAGAATTGAAGGCAAATTGAGAACGTGCATAAAATTGTTACGGCAGTCATGAGTTCTGGGAAATGCAAGCAACATCGTGCACTCAGAAATTGAAAACTAAAAAATTCTGTTTTGTAAGGGTCATATTTTAATAAAAAATTTAAGCGTCCGTCAAAAAGAAACAGTACCAACAGTCAAATAGGAAGTAAAAGATCATTGACTATGATGTACAGCTGACAGTAACATTGCAGACTGTGTGTGTGTGGGAAGCAGCTATGATCATGTCATGTACAGCTGACAGTTACATTGCAGACTGTGTGTGTGAGGGGAGCAGCTATGATCATGTCATGTACAGCTGACAGTAACATTGCAGACTGTGTGTGTGAGGGGAGCAGCTATGATCATGTTATGTACAGCTGACAGTAACATTGCAGGCTGTGTGTGTGAGGGGAGCAGCTATGATCATGTCATATACAGCTGACAGTAACATTGCAGGCTGTGTGTGTGGGGAGCAGCAGCGCGCTACAGAGGTGCCTGCACAGAGCTGCCACTGTGGATGGTGTGTTGGAACTGCGCAGTACGCGCGTCTGGGCCCTGACACCTCACTGTCTCAGGCCTCACTCTGGACTTAGGTGAGCACCCATCATTTTAGTCAACTCATTTAAGGTATGGACATTAAATTTTACCAACGGTGTATTTTTTGAGCAACGCTTCTGGTATGGCCATTAAATTTCAACAAGAGTTTCATTTTTTGAGCAGCAATACGAAGAGCGAGGCACTGGTGTGCTGCGTTTTAGTGCGGCTGCAGCGTGACGCTGACCCTGCAACAGTCGTGGGGCAACTGAGGGACTGTCTGCAGCACTGTGTGGTGCACCTCACAGTACAGGTACACTGGCTCTGAGAGGTGGTTGTGCGCTGGCTCAGAGTGCCTCCTTCACCTCCAGACCTGAACCTTGAAATGTTGACGTTATACGTCCTAACAGCTAATCTGTATGCTGGCTGTGTGAGGTGGTTGAAGACTGGCGTGAAGTAGTTTCTTCACCTACAGACCTGAACCATGAAATCGTGAATACTCCATTAGTCTCTTGAATACCTCAGTCCTAGCATAATGGAGACTGCGGAATAATGGTAGCATTCTTTGGTGTTTAATTTTGTCGTATTAGATATGGGATGTGTATGACCCATATCTGTTAATGGAAGATCCACAAACTTATTTTTAGGTAACGATTTAACTTGAGATACCCTTGCACTTGAACAAAGCAAAGATCGACTCTTGCTCTTTCGAAGCCCAACTGGCATTGCTCATTTTTAATAAGCCCGCTAAAAAATGAATTTTTTTAAAAAAATGTACTTATCTCTTGCGAGTTTGCATGCGTTCAGTTCAACACGCTGATGAATTTTATATTGGTACCTACCCTACTTTGTATCACCTATACAATACCGCTATAGACTGTAGATACATACCTTTTTATAGTCAACCCAAAATATTTTTTTTCCATGGCTCTTAGTATGGCTTTTCTTCGCTAGATGTAATTATTGTTTAGTGTTAACTAAATGTTTAAGTTGCACTAAATCATAATAACTTCAATTCATGGTGGTTTGGTTTGTTTTAAATAAACTCGGAAAATAAAGCCCAAAAATTAGTGATGTCAGTGTTAAGTTATACTTATGGTTTACCCTATGTTAATAGTGTTAGAAGATTTTTCTTCACTTCACGCCATTACTTGGTGTTTGTTAGTCTTACAGAACGCTGCGGCGAGATCCTCTTCAGGGTTTCTTAACTTTATGAACCCATGAACTCCCTGTAGATATCGCAGGTATCCACGAACCCCCAACTTTTTGAGGCACTATTTCAGTCTTAAATATTCTAATATACGCATAATGGTGTTTCGTAAAAGACCAAGTTTATGGTGTAGTATTTAATATTATTTCATCTCACCACGTAATATGATGTCTTACGTCTCATGTACCTTAGTTAGGGAACCCCTGCTCTAAATCAAGATCGATGTACAGGTGTACAAAGACGAGTGGGTGCAGGCATCTTCTCCCTCTGGGCTTCGTGGGCTTCAACATCCACGCCAGCTGCGGTCTCCTTCCATCGAATTAGAACTGATGAACGCTAAGGTCTCCACCCGTACAACTACTGGTAGACTGGGTGCCACCTCCTCTAATTTGTCTCCCTCGGTTGTACCTGTAGTCCCGTCTGCGGTGTCCAACGCTCAACTCTCACAAGACCGTCCTGCTCTCTATGACTACGCTAAGATACGCAATTTATCCACTACTGTTTGTGAGCCTCCCGTTAAAGTCTATTACCAAACTATGTCAACTTCTGCCCAAACTACTCAGTCTTCGACATCCCACAGTTCCTCGAGTTACGCACTCAACTTGAGTCCGGCTAAAGTTCTTGCTTCATCAAGCTGTGAACCCACCACTGTTGTTATAAATACGAACCCTACACCAAGTCTCCCATCACACATCACCTTAGGAAAGAAAAGTGTTCCCTCTCCTCACTACGTTAACGTAAATTTGCCCCCGTACGAACAGGATGTGCGTGGCTTGCGTCGTTCCAGGATACCCAGTGGTTCTGTCTTTCAAAGTCGAAACGACGCAACTCATGTGTTGCCCACCATTTCTAAAGATTACTATCTAGATGGGAGTTGCCGGAATTTCACTGTTGATCCTTATAAATCAGATTTTCATCCGGAGTCTTACATAACACATAGCAATGTTTCAGATGACCAAAAGTCCAACTTAAACTTGAGTCAAACCAATAGCTGTCGCGAATACCGCAATGATGCGCTGCCAGATTCAAGGCATGGGCTTCGTATTACTCCTGACTCTGTGTTGTTAGCAAATAGCAATCCTGATTCTAGCATGAACTCTGTGACACTCCAGCCAAAATGGCCGTATAGCAGCCAACATGATTTAAATGAGCATGCATATGTCAACATTGAATTTACTGAAAAGTCATAGTATTTTGTTACACACATAGCTATTGTTTGAATCGTATTTTGGGTAAGTGAATGTGTGTCGGTTTAGTCATAAGATTTTTTACTAGCTGTGCTCTGCTGGTATGGAAATGATCAGTCAGTAGCAGCCAGCTACGGTGAGAGATGATTGGAGACATTCATTACGTATTATTTTACGAATTTTTGCAGTTCCATTTCAATTAGAGTGTCGTAATCAGGCTAAGCTGCGTTCATCCTCGCAGTGATATTTGTCTTTTATCTCTGCTGATGTTGCTTAATTTATTACTAAATGTGCTTCTATGTAAGGTACATTAGATGGGGACTCACTGCCTTGTGCTGTTCACTTCTGTGCGGGTAAACATAGTGTATGTTCTAATTACGCTTACTAATTATCGCTAGTTCCTCGCAGTGAACTTTAATGGCAGTCGTAGACATTCAGGAGTCCTCTCCATGTAAATGTCGAATGAAGCTAAATCTCTACGGAAAAGTGTCTCGATTTCTCAGACAAATATCAAAGTTCTGTCGCTTTGGACTGCGCCAGGATGGAGAGGCCGAGTTATCGTTCAAGAGACTTCTTTTCTGTTTCTCTAACGATATTTGTCTATTTATACTCATATATTTTTACTCGTGTAATTGTCTTTCTGGAACATCCACGCTGTTGCTAACAATTTAGTAAATATATTCATGCTGAGCTGGTTAGACAACGTGCACCATGTGTAGTACACGTGGCGGCCAAGACAAGTATTCCGTCCCATGTTAAATTTCTCTTTATTAAACTTTGCTTTAGCTAGCCAACTGTGCATGGGCATTTGAAAAAATCAATTGGATCTCAGGAATGATATAATTTGATTATCAAATGATGCGCTGCGCTACTTTCAGTCCCATTTCTTACACCATCCATTGACGTCAAGAGCACGATGACCAAATTTTCTGAGACTGCGCTAATGAAAGTGTTGGAAAAACTGTCCAATATTCTTTCTTTCGTTCAACTCGATGAAGAAATTGAGTTCTGTTTGTATAGAGATCGTCGAAACTAAAATGATAATGCGTCATTGTTTAGAGATGTCCCTCAAGATGAACGCTCTAAATAATTGCAATGAATGAGCGAAGGAACTGCCTCCCGACTTGTACTCTTTTGTGGCCCCAGCTCTGTTGGAGTTGTGCCTCTCTTCTCCATTGACGTGTGTTGCGTTCTTGTAGCTCACTTCAAAGCAATTTACGGACAAATTTGTATTCTAATTCTTATTCGTCTTTTCTAAGTGCTTCCTTCTGTTGCATCACGTTTTTGAGGACTATAAATTGATCATATTGAGCAACAATGGATTAGAAACTCAACATCGTATGACTTTCAGCAGAATCGTTTGTGTACACAGTGTTGCAATTTCTGTACAAACATGTTATTTAAGGATAACATTCCTAGTGCAATTCAAATCTATGTATAATAAATGTGACATTTATGACAAGGATTTGAACATATGTGTGGAAGACGTCTCGTATTGGTGAGCTATTTTATACTAAATAATTAAAACTGTTTTACAATTTCCTAGACTGTTTGCATAAGAGTATGAACTCTGATGCACGAGTGCAGCAGCACTGTGGTACTCGTACAGTAGTAATCCGAACTTATTTTTGAATTATGCCTCGTTAAATACCATAGAAAATATTGAGTACTGCTTGCAATTCGCGCGGAAACGTATTAGAATATTTTTTTTGATGTTTGAAAATTATATACGAGCGAGATTTTATGCGAAAACTATACATGAATGAGAATATATGAGAAAATAACGTACGAGCGGAAATATGCAGCAATATTTTACAGAACTGTAATTCTGTTCATTTGAACTGATTGAAATACATTGTTTTTCTTGCTGCTTTGCTCTCCACTATTGCCTCATCCTAAGCTCTGCTAAGCTGTTCATCTTATTCACTAATTTTTTTAAATAAAGTGTTTTTTATGATTGTTAGAAATGTTGCGTTTGCGTCTCACAGATTAGATGTAAAAATTCTCGCGTTGGGAGACGTGCTAATTGAGTCTGTCCTCGTCAATGCTGTTAATTTCTCATGTCTTGCTTGTAAAGAATTGAGTGGCGTGATGTGTGCGTTAACTTGGACTGACGATGAGCCACAAATTAACTTATTTTTATGGTTCTATTTAACCTTTACTTCTCCTTATCTCTGTCTCCTCTTTACCTGTTTTACTCCTCCACCTATCACTACTTGTACTAAAATCTCAGAGGAATTCTAAAGAACTGAGAACAGTGGGGAAAAGACTCCTCTTTTGTTATTTCTTTATGTATTGAAACATAGAGGTGTTATAATTTTGTGATTATCATAAATGCAAACTGAGGGAAAGTATCAAGTGTCCCTGTGTGGTGAGTCTCACTAAGTTCAAGCTGAGAACTGGAAAAATATTTAAATAATTCAGTTGACACACTAATTTGAGTGAATACACAGTAATTTTGGTTAATGAACTAACATTTTTCATTTTAATTGAAGTGTATTGAATCCAACGTACTCCCTAAATGTACTTATGTATGTATAAATTGGATTGAAAACTCGGTAAACATTGTTTACTAGGTTTTGAATATATCCATGTTGGTGATTATGATGAAACTATGTGTAAACAAACAAAATTACTTTGTGAACAAGCCCGACTCTTCTATAAATAAACCTAACTTGTTTATAAAGAAACTTCAGTACTTTGTGAACAAGCCCGACTCTTCTATAAATAAACCTAACTTGTTTATAAAGAAACCTCAGTACTATGTGAATTAGCCTAAGTTTTTTGTAAGCGAACTGCGATGTGTAAATAAACTGGAATATATTGAGAACATGCCTAAACAATTTGTAAACAGCGTGTATTTATCACAGAGAAAAAGTCTTGCTTGATGGTCTCTTATTTAGTTTCAAGATGCTTGGTGAAGAATTATTTTAAGTAGTTTGGATTATGATTTATTTCATAGTTTGACCTAAATAGTCGTGTAAATTCTCAAGAACCCTGCCTTTAGTTCATAAATTAATAGGATTATTTAGGCTGGGCTCACCCTCAGAATTGTTGTGATTCAAGTCAGGATTTTGGTGATAGTTCCTAATAAGCCTGGTTTTATTTTGATAACTTCAGCTCATATAAAAATTGCATCGTTTCTGGCAACATGCTTTCAGAGACCTTACTAAATTCTTTAGAGCCACATTGCAATTTGTGTCTCCATTTCTAAAAAACATTGTCTGCTGGAAGTGGATTAGGAAACTCTCAAGTCTCTAGTGACTCTACCGACAAGTTTTCTCGAAAATGTAAGTGGGATAACCAAGTGATATGTTGTAGGTTAAATTCCTATTCATTCTTTTGTAAATGCACATGAATGCGGATGTGCATTCTTGATTTGAAAATTATTTTTTCGTTTTTATAGTCTGAATGATAAATTGTCCTTTCGGTTTTTGTGGTGCCCTTAAAAAATTCTTTTGGTTCTTTCCATTGAATGAAGTACCTTTTTAATTTTCGTGGTACCCATAACGTGGATGTTCTACTCGAGGTGTATCTGGTATGCAGATCATGAAGGTAGAAACTCTCCAAGTAAGGAGCTTTCCCTCACGAACTGTGGCGTAGTCAAAGATGCAGATTTCAGCAAAAAATCAAGTGAGTTTTTCTATCTATGTATGTATGTATGTATGTATCGTTTCATCACGCTTTTTATGCTGCACATTTTAATGTTGCAAATAAGTTATTCTACTTGAAATACCACTAACAAAACTGTGCACATTGACTGTTAAAATAACGCCTAATTGTGCGCATTGCCTACGTTATGTAGACCAGTTTGTAGATACAGATATTCATTCCCTCTTGCAAGTTAGTTAATCGATCATGCTATTTTAAGGAATTGTGTGTGTTATACATACCAAATAGGAGAAGGAAACTGGGAAATTTTTACCTGTATATATTTGTATTGTTTACAGGGTGTCTCCAAAAAATTTATACACTTTTAAAAAGTGGTAGTTTGAATGCTAATGGTGCTAGGAGGTTGGGACAGGTCTCATTCGAAAGCGTAAGATCTAAAGTTTTATTTTGTATCCAGAATACGTTGTTACCTACCTTATGTACGCATTATGAATACCAGTAGTATTCCAACTACAGCCTTTTAAAAATGTATGCATTTTTAGGGGACACCCTGTATATCGAGTTCACTCAATCATTTTCGTCACTCTTGCGAGGTCGTGACGTAGGATACTTAAATATTGAGTGCTTGATGCGCAGCGCGCTTAAGTGTTCGAGTGTTTCAAAACTTGAACGTAACCAGTGTTCCTGAGCTCTAGATGCCTATGGAGACGGGCGTAAGGAATTTATCTGGACGCAAAACCAGTACTAGTTAAGGTGGTGGTCGCGTACGGATGTAGCGGTTGTGGGAGCAAAGTCCGGCGCTGATTCCGTGGTATGCTTATGTGGTGCAGAAATCCTGCTTGCATGCGGCAGAGTGTAGCTGTCTCCTGTGTACTGTTGCAAGGTATGTGATACCTTTATGCTGCTGTAGTGCCTTTTGGTTCCGCTCAAACGGGAAATGAGCTCCGGTTTATAGATTCATCATTGTAGTTCGAAGTAGTGATGCTCTTCGCTATGTATCCGTTCAATCGATTCATTACATATATTCGTTCAATCAACTCACTTCTGTCAAAAATAGGAAAAATTCCGAGTATGACTGATGAGAAGAACGAGGGACTGATCGAATGACAAATTTCTTGTAAGGGGGTAATAAAAAGGCTTCTGAACATTTCTGCAAAGGGTTTAATATAAGCAATCAATTGTACAAGTATATATAGGAATAACCGTTAACATTTGAAATGTATGTAAATGACGAGTTTGTTTCAAACAGATATGCAAGTACATTATTAGAGTACTCTCAAAGGCATCGTCAAAACTTTGTCGTTCATAACTCTAAGGAGCATAGTACAAAATTCCTCTTACCATTGATGTATTACAGGCCTGCAAGCTGCTGGTGATCTGCACGAGCAAACGCCGACACACGCTAGAGGAGCTGAAGCTGTTGGCTTTGTACTCTGTGGTGCTGTGGCTCCGTGACGTCGAAGAGGTCACCGACGTCAAGATGATGCTGGAGGAGTCCAACGTCATGTCTTCTGTTCAGGTCAGCTTTGTAACATCAGGCCTCGTTTTCGTGTTAGGGGCTGATGTAGGTCTCAGGGGCAGTGAGGGCTGGTGTAGGTCTGTCAGGGGCAGTGAGGGCTGGTGTAGGTCCGTCAGGGGTAGTGAGGGCTGGTTTTCGTCTGTTAGGGGCAGTGAGGGCTGGTGTAGGTCTGTCAGGGGTAGTGAGGGCTGGTGTAGGTCTGTCAGGGGCAGTGAGGGCTGGTGTAGGTCTGTTAGGAGTAGTGAGGGCTGGTGTAGGTCTGTCAGAGGTTGTGATGTACAAGTGACTGTGCAATGCACTGGAAAAATCTTACTCGGAATACATGCATGAAGCTAACTAGAATATAGTCTTTTCCTTGTGTTGTTCCATTACAGCTGGCTTTCCTATTTCCATTTCATAACTCAAAATTTAACGAAATTTCGTCAATACCTCCAACAGATTAAAGAAAACGCATTAGTTGTTCTAGTTCTCCGTAATTGTTTTGCAAAATATTCGCAGTATTTTTTTCATGATTAGCAAATTTAAGTTTTGCGCAAACGGAAATCAATTTTGTAACGCATAGGTGTGTGTAGTACTTTTTATGCCTGAAAACATTGGAATAAAACATCTTCAATTTCACTTTTCTTCACGGGAATAAGGAAACACGTAAACCCTATTGACGTTTTTTGCACAAAACTTGAAATCATTAATCGTGAAAACTAGCATGCACGAATTATGAACGAACAAATATTCTGAAAAAACTAATAATTTTTTTTGTAATTTGCAGGGCAGTATTTGAGCCTTTACAAAGTTTCGTTAAATCTCGACTCGTCAAATGAAAGTGCGAGAAAATGTCATAAGTTTATTCTACTACGTTTCATGCTGCACCCTTATTTGCGTTCTATTTAGGCTTTTTTCATAAGTTGCAATATAACATGTTTATTAAAGAGCGAAGTAGTCAAACCTCGTTCTTCTGAACATTACTATTTTCATGATTCGCTATTTGAACTGAATTTTTAGAGCGTTCTTTCATTATTTTCGGCATTGCCCCGTTATTTTCACGATTCTATTTGACGTTTTACTACGTGTGTGAAGTGCCCAGATTACATATGAAGCTTAATATTGATGAATAAACATCGTATTTTATAGAATTTCATACTTTCAAAGATATTTATAATGAATATACAAACTGATGAGTGCACATATTATAGTGATGTTTTCCATAAGATGCTTTCTTTCGAACTGCGTTCATAGTTTTCGTTCTAATTTCTACTGGTATTTATCTAAAAAAATAAAAAGATACCAGTTGTTTACTCGTGGCAGTATGAGAAGTGCTTCCTGTTTCTATAACCTACTAACTTCTTATAACCCTGCAAAGCTAGAACCATACTAATTTTAATGTATTTTACTTCTGCCGTACTTTGTAAAAAATGAGTTGTCTGAAGAATTTGCATAGAGAATATTCTTTTCACTGATCAACTGGTACGCACCCACCACAAATAACGAGGTTTGACTATAATGAACTCAAAATGTATTGTAGAAGTATCTGCGGAGATTTTTCTGTGGTGTAATCAGCGATCCTTTTATTAACCCTCTACTAACCCTCGAGTCTGCCCTAAGTCTGAGTCTACTTGTTGCAGTAAGCTGTTGTGAGTTAACTTTCCAGTCAAGTGAAGGTCCTTTCTTACATTTCGATATTTTGAATGATAACCCTTTTCTATCGAGGGAGACCGGCATCCCCTGCAGTTGACCTTTCCAAGGATTCGACAGTTCATTTGTCCAGTTTATTTTTCAATATTTTGCCCAGCACAGGCATTTTGTCGATTTTCGTTTAACTTATGAAATGGATAAACTTAAGTATAACTTGGCTTTCAACATGCAGTCATGGCTCACAAGCTTTGCATGCATGAACTGATAATAAACACTCGTATTAATAAGGGCACATTCCACAAGCCGTTCAAATCGCTACTATTCGAAAATTCTGCTTCTCTCGCATGAACCTTTGTTCCTGCTTTAGAAGCTTCAGTATGAAAAAAAAGAAGCTTAGTATGAAATAAATAGTTTTGACCCAACACTTGGTCTTGCATGCCCTTTGAACTGAAGTATTAGTTTATAGTTTTTTTTCATTAGCTCTGCCAAAAAGTTTGTTCTCTAGTAACCTGAGTTAGATATCAACTCGTTCTGTTTTTGTTAGAGCACATCTAATTTTAACTGTAGCTTCAAACTTTCATTCTCATGTTTTAGGTTTCTTATTTTAGAATTTTTCCAAGACATGAGTCGAATTCTCAGTTCAATGTGAGCTTCAAGTCACAGCGACTGTTTGACCATAACAATGGATGAAATGAAGTCGACTTTTCAGGATTAGAAAGCATAAAATTTAGTGCAGAGAAGGGAATGTATTGGCACTTTAATCACAACCTCACACCTCCCTCTATCAGGGAGACGTGTAGCGTGCACATTAAGCAGGGAACAGTTATGTTACGGAATACTTGTATATCATCTAGTCTTCATATGTACCTCATAGGTTTTATACCTTACAGAATACATGTGTTTCTAATAGTTTCTATTTGCATTCTATAGTTCCTATTCGTCACTGAACACATGCGTATCCTAAAGTTCCTACACGTCACTAAATGCATGTGCATTCATACTAGATGCGTGTTCCAAGCACAACCGAAAGATGAAGGTCATTACAGTTTAGCAAAACTAAGATCACATCTCCAAGATTTTGACCCTGATTTTGAACGTCAGTTTGCTCCTAGTGTTCTCATTTGCCATTTTCTTTAATATTTGTGCTGAATTATATATTTTTGTTTAACTATTATTCACTTAAAAATAAAAATCTGGCTTAAACATTAACGTGTTTCAATAACATGGCTACTAACATACGGCAGGACTTCCTGATTTAGATTACGCTTTAATATAATTCCTCCTCGACCGTATACTAGAATCATTCAGCAGATTAATCAGTGGCGTCAACATCATCGGATAAGTGTCATGAAAAATTAACTTTACTTAGAAAATTCGATCTTTCTCAGCTAATATCAAAGTTCCGAGATACACAATCATTAAAATTGTATTATTTGAGAGCAGTAAAATATTAAAAAATATCTATAAAAAATGTCATACTAAAAGCAGATCCATATTTGTTCAGCTATGAGGAACTTGAGTATTGTATAGACCAAAGTAATAGAACTAAAACTTGAGATAAAACAAATATATCTTAACAAGTCTTATATATTGAACAAGTCTTATTTCACCGCACACACAAAAAAGTTAATGAAGAATCCAGAATGAAAACTAAACATTAGCGTTTTTTTTAACAAAACAAATTCGCTTGACACTAAAATAATCACTTCCGTAACCTGTCATGGTGGCAGAAGCAAGTAAGCACTTCACTGCTACTGTAAAAGTAACTATGCCCTTCGCTTCAAACAATGCCCCTGCAGCATCTAATAGCTGCAACTTGCCTAATTCGTTAACACGTTAAGTGCGAAGTGACCCACCGGTGGTCACTAAGGTTAGGTTCTGTAATTTTTCAAAGCTTTCTAGTGACTGTATGTACAAAGTAAAGATTTGCACCGGCTAGGCAACCGCACTTAACGTGTTAAACTTACAACCTTGAAGCAATTTAAAAAGCTCTACGCTATTCATATCTTGTCCAGTTTAAGCAGAGCGTCCCCCTGACAACTAACCTCTGAACGTAATTGTTAATTCTTCACGAAGGAACGAATAAAATACTCAAGAAAATAAGGTAACATTTCCCTCTCTCGCTAACTACAAGGAAATAAGATTGACCTACCAAATCCCAATCTCTTCCCTACAAGAGACGCAGTACGTAAATGCCATTACTTTGGAGCACACCCACATCTTTTGTAATAGCAAATACTACTTTTTTAGAGCACAATAAACAGAGAAATCAACAGCTTCACAGACCACTACTGTTTTAAAACAAAATTGCTATATATAGCTCTAACCTGCTAGCCCGACTGGCAGGTGTACCCCGCAAGTAGAATCTATTGTTTGATTCATGTGCACCTACGATATTATGCAAGATATAATTATTTTTCAATCCTATGGATCTATGTATTATGCAAGTAAAACAGGTTGTGGCTGACACAAGCCTGGAGGTCATATTCTAAATTTTACGATATCCATATTCCAGCAAAACGGCTCTCCAGACACTAAGCATGGAATATAGTAAGCAATTGAGAATCACTTAACTATAGAGAGAAGATCACGGTCAGTCCAGGGCACGAGTAGCAATGTGAGGTTCCCTTATCACTCGATCTTGAGCTGAGTGACGTTGTCCTGGGTGATGAGTTGCACCAAACTGCCGGACGCAGGACGTCCCTCGTTCTTGACCCAGCCTTCCACAGTTCTGCACACAAATGTAGCGAAATAGAAATTTTTCCTAACGAATTGAAATAGGTCTTGGATTGGCTTTTACAAGTCCTGCATGAAAGAGTCCTGTTGATAAAATGCTGAGAAATGCAAGAATACACGTTATGACGCATGAAAATAAATTTCGGATGAAATAGACGAAGCTCTAACCACATTTAACGTGAATTTCTGTCATTAATTCGACAGAAAAAGACTCGGTGAATGAATTTTAACACAATAAATCTAGTACATGAACCCTTCCAAACCACGCTAAACAACGTAAAAATAAGAAACCTTTTCCATGACTACGCTAAACGACGTGAAAATTAGAAATATGTGAAGATTACTCCTCACTTTTCTAAAAAAAAAATATCAGGTAAAATATGAAAACCCGTTATGCTTTTCTCCCGTTTCTTGAGCTCCGACAGAAATTTAAACATGAACAACACTCAACACAATTAGTTCCACAAACGTTAGGAACATTCACAAGTAATATTTTTAGTATGATCAGTAACAGAAAACAACGTTTTCAAGATCAAGTCAACACAGCAGTCATTTTTGTCACCATTTTACAAAGCACCATCAAATTGCTTCCATGATCAATATTTAAATGTCTTAGAGGAATCGAATGGTACAATCACGTTCACAATTGGGACTAAATATTACAATTTCTTCTCGTATTATATCGCCTCAACAGTAGTATACCAACACATACAGAAATAACCTCTGTAAATAATAACTCAGACAATAAAACAAGTCTGACAAGAACATTTCAGACCGACAAAGTGACGAAAAAGCGTATTGCTGCTCTCGTATGTAAGACATAAGCTAAGTCTTCGTCAACTCAAAATTGATCAAAACCGGCAGCACTCGAAATAAATGCTACCAAATGCAAGTAAGATCAAATATCATTTCAGAGAATAATTGGAAAAACAAACTAAATATCATTTAAAAAATACAACCATGCAAATTGATGCCACAATATATCTACAGAGTAAAGTCAAAATAACTTACGGAACTTTCTATGACCTCTTCGAGCCTCTCATTAACTATCATAATGAAATGAACATTCAAGGAACCAATTTTCCCTCCAAGAACTGACTTGGCAACGAAGTCGAGCGGAGTCCACTTGCTGAAGTCGGCTTTGCTCATCCACTTCCTGTTCATGGGCGTGTCGAGGGTGATCGGCAGTATGGCAACCGCAGCAGCACCTTCAGGCATCCCTGACCCTGACCCAGCCAGCGACTTGGTGAGTTGGTGAACTGCAGCCTTAGCCATGCCATACCCCATCATACCTATAATATTCAGGTTACAAATGAATTATTATTTTTGGCCATAGACATGACTACCAAAGCTGGTAAGGTGAAAAAGTTAAAATTCAATATATCAATCATAGTAAGGCTGAAAAAGTGAAAAGTTCAAATTCAATAAATCCCATTAGAGCACCAAACTTGTGAGCCTCTAAAGAGCAATAAATTAGTGAGGCCAAAAGCCAACATTGAATCAATCCCTAAAAAGCACTAAAATAGGAGGCAAACATCATAACTCAATAATTTCCTGAGGAGCACTAAAATAGTATAGGCTAAGGTAAAGTTCAGAACACAATAGCACCAAAATAGTTAGGCTAAAAGCCAAAATTCACTACACCACAGTACAAATACACACCAGCAGTGCCCTCAAGGGCAGGATGAGCTCCTGGCAGCACAACAAGGCCACCTGGCTTGAGGAATTTAGCAGCTGCCTGTGCCGTGATGATTGAGGACCACACAGACTGCTGCCACATTAGCATGCTGCTGCTGATGAAGCCTGCCCAAACACACAATTAGTTAAAATAATATTAATGTTACTTGTATCACAGCCATTTCTGTAACTAACAGTAGTATATTTATCATATATTACTTGTAATTACCATGTGTGTGATTAAAACTAAATATGTAAATCAGTATGCATCACATTGCTCATCCCATTTTGTAGGGTAATATTCAATTATTTTTAGTGTACATTAAAAATAGTTAAACACTTAATCTTTCTCCACAACTGCACACTTCCAAAACTTCTCATAACTTTGGTAGTACTAGAAACCAACAATAATAATAAATCATAAATAGACAACACTGCCTGTATGACAAACATTAAAATAATACAATCAAATGATACAATTTTAATCTTCTGGACATCATAAAATGATTGGATACTGTGTCCACATAAAAGCTCACCATCTGAAGCAGCATTGCCACCTGCCCAGCCACCAGCCACATTGATGAAAGCATCAATTTTGGAGCCATCAGCAAGTGCTTCAGCAAGTTGCTTGAGGACAGTAGCAGACTGAGCTGCACAGTCTGCATTCTTGTCAACAGTTATGTTCAGTGATGCATCCTCGCTGCTCACCAGGTCTATGCTGCCAACCCACTGTGTACAACCAACAGAAATTATAAAAAGTAAATATGAAAAATCTGAGAACAAACTATGCAATATCATTGCATTAAATGCAATAGGCATATTAGCCATTAATTTAGTCATTTTTGTTAGAAAAATGCTATAAATATACATGATGTACTATTTACTGTTTATGTAAAATATACATGTCACAAGCTACAACTTCAAGGAAATTATCTTTTTAATTTTTCTACTAACATGAACAATACTGCCATTTCATCCAACATACTTAAAATTTCTCAAAACAATTTCCTAAGTATAAAAAAGTACTTACATAATTCAACTCTTTGAAGTGTTTAACCATAACACTTCCCAAAGCACCTCGTCCTCCATAAACCACAATTTTGCCTGACATTTTTAATCAAGTATAACCAACAAATCTCTGGAAAATAATTTGAAAAATAATTAAACATATTGGTGGTAAATAATGAAATATATTAGACTTAGGGAAATATTGAAGATAAGGTTAGGAAAATTGTGTAAAAATGTAACTTGACATCTTTGATCAAACCCTTTCAAATGAATTTTTCAATTTCATGCATATATATAAAACTTATTACATATCAAAGACTTGAACATTGCACTGTAAAGTTAATAGAACAATTGTGGATGATATCCAATACAAACAGTTCAGCTAATACTAAACAACCCAATTTCCTTACCCTGAAAACCAAAACAATTACATGCTTACACACACAAGGGTAAGACCTCAAGACGTCAACTGTGCACAGGATAATAGTGCAGGATGAGAAAAAGCCTGATAACGGTGTAATAGAGGTGCCACAATAGTGTCATATCCCCATTTTTTCTTCGTGTACCAGGCTTGTTTAAGATAATGCACCTTGAAAGTCCACCCTAAGTTAAGAGCCAATGATCCTTAGACTTGAGTGTCTCGTTTAGCTGTTATCTTTGCTTCCGGCCTTTATCTCTGCTGTTGGCTGCTTGGCACTATTATTGGACGAGCGACGCACGCGCTGTCAATCCGTGTTTGGCAGGGTGTGTTCAAACAGTGTTGCAATTTGCTGGTGATTTCTTCGTTCTTTTATGTCATAGATTGATGAGGCGCACAAAATCCTAAAATTGTTTCCAGTCTTAACCCTACACCTAAGACTTCCACGGCAAACACTAGTTATTGTTTTAGTTGGATCTGTTTTCAATCACCCGTTTTCGAAATAGAACAATTGGGGTGAGCAGTGAATGAATAAAAATTCATTTACAACATTCCAAACAAATATCGGGCTTCAATTTGATTTGAATATACACTAACGCATCAGTTAGAATACCCTTTAAAACTTAACAAGTTCAAATTCAACAATACGAAAATTTAAATTTTTTTATCCTTTTTCTTTCTTTCATTAGAAAATGTCAGACATACAAACTGGTAATATTGCTGACACTGATTGAGATGATGTATTTAAGTGAAAATATACAATTTATGCCAGTAAAATAGGTTTGTACTCAAGATTAACATGGAGATGGTAAAAAATATAAGAAATGTACAGGACAAGTGTACGTGGCAGAATATTAAGGCACTCGAAATCCCAAATCATTGAGAATTATGGCACTCAAAATCCAATATCAGCGAGAATTAAGGCACTCGGAATCCGATACTAGCTGTTATTAAAGGTCACAGAATCCAAGTCAAACGTAAGTAAAATTGTGAAAGAATTCATCATCATTTCCATTGCACACAAGTCACAAGTACTAGAGGATCCTGCACGAGGTGAGCTGGGGTGGTGTAGTAGGAGTACTGTAACTGCAGTCAGCAGTGTGACCGTGGCTCTAGTCTATGTAGGGCCTTGTAGGCTCGGCGCCGGCTTGGCCTACCTCTGAAACCCGTCCCGTCTAAACCAGTTCCCTGACGGCCTTTGTTTTTTGTCATCATAAGGAGGATTTACTTCAATGTTCTAGTTAAAACACACACATTGTTCTTCAGTGTTTTACTGAAGAACATTGTTTGTGTTTTCATAAGTGCCGAACTACACATGTTGATCTTGTCTTGAATTTCTGAAATAAACGTCGTCTCATAATGTGTGAAGAAATATTATAATAATATGAACAATGTATGACAACATTGTTCACATAGTAATAAATGCTTAGTAGTTGAGTTGGTTTTTAGCACAAAGATATTGAACTAAAAAATGGCAATGTAATTCCAGATACGTCAATAAATAAAATAGATTTTATTTTATTCCTGATAAATTTTCAACTTTATTAATAGCAGATACAACGTCGCAAAAACACGCACACATTTCTGAAGACTAGATACTAAATTGTGCTTTTGATCGTGTATTAGTATCATTTTGAATGATACTTGTGAAATTAAGAGCGTCAAATACGTGACACTTGGAACAATAAACACTTATCGCAGGCAATACATCTCAGGCAATGGGTTAATTTGTTCATAAATATTATTTATCAATTATTGAATACCATGTAATGTTTTATTCAACCCTCTGATTTTTGCTTAAAATGTTTCTTTTTCCCTGTACCACGAATGGAATCATTTTATGTATATTACAATTATAAGAAATGTTTGTATGGAAACCTTGAGTAAATTTGAACAAAAAGGATTGAAGCCCCATCTGTTGAAGTATCAGGTGGGAAAGAAAGTCATGTCGTTTTCTATTTGATAATTTTGCCACCTCTAAGTACACAATTAGGTTATTTAAATTGAATTGCTGTCCTGATACCTCAATCATTCTATTAGAAATAATAGTTAGTTATATAAGGTCTACTTTGACTGGCTTAACCCTCAAGAAATGGATATTATGAGTGAAATCTATGATATTGTGTGCTCTATTAAGTTTTACCTCATCCACCTTATTTACTTCATGTATCTCTTTATTATTACCATCTTTTCAGGTTTTTACAGCATAACTTAAGCAATCAAATTTATGGAAATGGTAAACAACTAGAAAATTACCTCGATTTGTTTTTCTCTTCAAAATCCAACCAGTATTTTGAAGAAGGCATTGAAAAACTGGTTAATCATTCAAGAGAAATCATAGTAAGTGGGGGAAATTCGTGCACAGATTAAGAATAACATTCTGTGAACTTTTGAAATAATATATATGTGTTGGAAAGAACTACTCTGTATTTGTTTTTTATTTACTTAACTCTAAACAATTTTTGTTGATATGCTGAGAAGTTGGGCACACCTTAAACTGCACTGTTTGTACCAAGAGTCTTCAATTTTCCTCCTTCTATTTATAGACTTTAGACGTAGACTTAGATTTAGGAGCCAGCGTTTGACTGGGGCCTTTGTAACGGCCTTCAATTCCTTCTGATACACAGGCATATAACAGGATGGCATCCCAGATTTTTTCTCCTGTGAACCAGGGTTGTCTAAAGTACATAGTCAAACATGTACATAGTCAAATTTATATATGTACATAGTCAAACTAGCTCATTTCTGAGCATTGTACGTGATAGCATTGGAGCGGAAATCCCATGAACGCGATTGGACGCATATCCTGTAAGAAAGATGTGATTTATTTATGTTTTCAAATTATATTTTCCCCTACGTAATCGTATTTATCGCTTTTGTTTCCTTAGTATTAGTTTATTTTCCCGATGTTCAATACATTTAATTTATACAAGGTCTATGTCCATGATCTTGTTTGGCTTTAAGATTAAATTTGATAGTTATTCAGGCGATAGAAAACTAGAAAATGATGCAATAGGTTAAAGTCGAGGACATTTTACCAGTTCATACATGATGTCGGTGCTTCTCAACATCGTATTCATCTCTACTGTTTGTCTCGAGCCGCTTCCGGACTTCAAAAAATTACGGATAGTAATTGAAATCTATAGAAATATTTTTCGTGATATTACGTAGGATGCTCATGCCGATCGTTCGCTCTGTTCTCAGGTCTCTTTTGCTTTGGAATACTGGTTACCCGTTTCGAAAGTTTCATTACGAGTTGTGTTGTTTTTGTGGAACTGTTTTTTTGAAATCAGACTAATAGATTTAATTTTGTCTACTTTTTCATTTTCTAACTTTGGATTGCCAACCTTGCCGTTTAAATTTTAAAATCTAAAGTTTGTATATTTCATATTACAACGTTATTTGAGTAATCAGTTTTCTCTTGTCTATCATTCTGTTTGTGCTACTACTGTGCTTTGGCACCCATCAGCTGGGTATGGTTGACACTTTGCCCAAGGGCTCAATCTTTTGCTACCTATTTATTAGGTATAACATTATAGGGTAGGTATGCCTATTTTACTCACCTTCGACTTTGTTAC
This sequence comes from Trinorchestia longiramus, assembly GCA_006783055.1. Lineage (NCBI taxonomy): Eukaryota > Metazoa > Arthropoda > Malacostraca > Amphipoda > Talitridae > Trinorchestia > Trinorchestia longiramus. Next base: position 46,157 of record VCRD01000993.1, on the reverse strand, counting down.
TAAGTTGCTGACCATTCACACTATTTTCATGTGTGGCTGACTGCTGTTAGTTGAGTGTGACAACCAAATTCCTTTAAACTAACTCTGTACTGACATCGAGTTTAAATAGTTTATATAATTTTTTCACCAGCTCAAAGTACTTTCTATTGATTACCTATTTTTTTACATAATTTATTTAATAAATTATAGTTGTTAGACTTATAGTTATTTATATGGATTTTTCATTCCTATAGATTTGTACCTCAAACTTGAAATTTTTGGCAAGTTTGGGCTAAAATCTAGCTGAGTGACTGCTGGCATCTTCTGCTGTAATTTTCTTGTGTTCATATTACAAGATTGTGTCTGGATTGGAAGAGCAAAATTGGTTTGCTAAATGTGTTCAGATTGGGTTAGTGATAGAGTTAAAGACTGTTCAAATCACAGGGTCGCTGCTGTGTAGGAAATAGCAAGGATTTATTATTCCCTAGTATAATAATATAATTGTTGTATGCAGCTTATGAGAGAACAGTATCGGGACTGTAGAGAACTAGTTATATGAAATATTTTAAGTCTTGCTCTGTTGTGTGTCTGGGGTTTACCTACCTTTGTATGAGTAAGTTTATTTAACACTTTGGCAGCAATTGCTGATTTGTTAGTTTTGGTTTATCGTTCAGCATGTACCAAAATGGTGCTCATCGTGGCCAACATGTTAATATATAAATACTTGCTTGGATATTTTAGGAGTAATAAATCACTATGAAAAATTAGATGAATGAATAAGCTAGAACATAACCAGTCTGAAGGTTTATTTTTCCAGGTCCAACCAAGATGGTGCAGCTACTCTAATAATGACAGGTTCTTTCTTTTATATTTCAGGTGAATTTGCATTGCAGTTTCAGATAAAGAGTTGGTCTTGAATTTGTAGAATAATATTACCTGGTGCATCAGCAATGAAAATTAATGATAAAAATCTTGCTGCTTTCAGTGTTTCACCAACAACAATTCACAGAGATGGCTATTTGCTCAAACAAGGAGAGGTAAATTCATTTTTCTGTTAAGTCAATAATTCAGATGTTTTGAAGGTTTTTTGATTATTTGAGTTGCATATCACTTAGTTAAAAATTTCTAGAGTTTAGTAGTTTGCACTCAGTCTAGGATATCTCAAGCCAAGTTAAAACCTACTATTTCCTATCTAAAGATGGATTAACAGATTAATATGTAATTTTTATCTTGGGTATCACATGTTACTGGATAGCCCAAATTAAAATTTTATTGCTCATTTTACATGGTTAGCTTAGATGGCTCAATTTTGTATTTTCTGTTGGTACAAAATTATTGTCATCCAAAAGATGGTAATGGAAAATGCTGGATGTATTTCAAGTTGAGTTTGAAAATATAAAGTATGTATCTTGTTAAAGTTGCAATTACAGTAGAAGTCTTTTTAACTGGCACCCATGGGACTTTGCAGTTGCTGGTTAATATCACCCAAGTAACCACAAACAATTCATAGATATGCTAGACAAAAAAGGAAAATAATATCAATTGCTTAAAGCAGTTAAAAAAGAAAAAACAATGAATAAATATATGAAGCTTAGCCAGCAAGTGCCAGTTTAAAGGAATTCTACTGTATACAGGAATGTAGTTTTATGTATTGTTTTTAAAATAGAAATACCCATCAAATATGAACCACTAAGATTAAGTTAAATTAAGAATGATGACATGAAAATATTATTTTAGCATAAAAATGTGCAACCTCAATTGATATATGTAATTGTAACTATGCTGACACTGACATGTTCATTATAAATGATTAATTGAGCCACACATTAAAATGTTAATATAAATTTTTTATTTAATTATAATTTAAAATGATGAATAATGACCTTGAATAACAAAGATATATTTTTTTTAATATGTACAGTATATCAATTTTGCCTGAACCATAATTATATGCAAACATCATTTTAAGTACTACTAATTATTGCATTTTTGTTTTTCAGAACAATCGAACTTTCCTGAAAAGGTGGTTTGTTCTCAAGGGAAATCTTTTGTTCTACTTTGAGAAGAAAGGAGACAAGGAGCCTATTGGTGTCATCATTGTTGAAGGATGTACCATTGGTAATGAGCTTTATTTATAATCTTTTTGCACCATAAAATCTTGAGATAATAATAGCAAAACTGATTTTGCTCTGTTTGCTCTCAAGTCAATTTTTGTTTTGATATTTCTTAGTAAAATATAACTGAAGCTCACTCACACAGCTACTATGCTTCAATGCCTGATCAGAAAAAAGAAAGAAACTGTTCCATTCAGGTATACATGAAGTATACAATGGTTTTTTTAATTCTTAATACTATCTTATGACTAGTGATCATGCTTCTGACAACTGTTCCTATTTACCTTGTGATGTAATGTAGGGCCTTGTAGGCATACATTGCAATGATGTGGAAGATTTTGATGAAATAGTCAGTTTAAGTGAAGTCACTATGTCAGCTTACCTGGTCCCTGCATCACAAGCAGAGAATATTTGAGGGCTGGGTGGGGATTCAAAGTCTCAAAACCAGGGACCAGGCAGCTCAATCAATACTCAATCATTACTCACTCAGCTACACTGAAGAAATTGAGGGCATGATACTGTTTTTGATGTATTTTTGATAAAAGTTTATGAAGGTGAATCCTTAAATTTATGCTTCTGATAAGTACATGGAACTTGCTCCACTGGATTTCAGTCTAGTTAGCATTAGGATTATAGAGTGGCTTTTATGATGGTATAAAAGCAAGTTTTTACTGGAATTTAGCTTCTATGACCAAGGATCTGAATCTTCATATGCTATGTTTCTCCATGATATGAGAAGTTGATGCAGTTTTCTGTGTTAATTACCTCAATACAAATGCACTTCTGACCTCTAATTTGAGAAAATTTATTCTTGTAACATGTAGGAATGGTCTATCATGAACTAGGTGAATAGCAACCAGTTAGTCTCCTGATAAACATGCTTATAAATAAGTCTATAATAATGGCAATAATTTTATAAAAAAAACAACTTGAAAGATATTTACTGTCTCTGTTGCTGGTGATGTTGCTGAAAACTGCCGGTTGATATATTTATGCTGGCTGTTGATAAATGTAAATTATTTAAATGGCTTCTAATTAATTTCCCATTGTCAACAAAACCATTGTTGTGTTCATAGATTAATTAATTACCCTAGATGCTTTGTACTTATTTAGGTTCACTTCAAGTTTTTATGAAGCATTAGATGCATGCATCGTTGTTTATATGCCCATAAATGTTAAAATGTATAATATGGGTTACAGCTTCTGAAGATAATACATGAAAGTATTCTGCTGGGTATTTAAATCTCACATAGAATACATTTATATTGTGTGAAAACTTGTCTCAATTTAACTTTGATTTAAGAATTATCTATTAATATTCAACCTGTGTATTTAAAGTTGAAAGATGGTTCCTGAATAACTGTTTGTTTCCAGAACTTGCAGAGCACGAGGAGCAAATTTGTTGCTTCAGGATTGTGTTCCCTGCCAGGGAATATGTGCTAGCTGCAGATAATCAGGTCAGTAACAACAAAGTTCAGTTCTGATGTGACCACATAGGCAATAAAATGTAACTGGTCACTTAAGAGTAATAAATTATCCTCATTTTCTAAAATGATGAAATGGTACCTTAGCTTGCCATAAGAGTAAAAGTTATCTTGGTTCATTGATGTCTCTTTAAACTATGCACCCTCTAATTTAATCAAGGATTACCATTTTTACATTAAGGATTGCAATTTTATAGACAATGTTTTGCTCAATATGGTTTTGTATAGCTCTTTGCTCTTATATCATGACAGCCGAGATAAGTTCAATAATTGCTATTGCTCAGCTGGAGCCTTTGACTCACACTAACATACATCTATGTCACACGTTGTCCTTTATACAATGTGTCCACGCAAATGTATGTATCAGTATAAATGATTTCAATATCAAGGCTTCGAATTTAATGATTTATGTTGATTGATTTGGAAACCTTGACATCGGTATCAACGATACCGCAGTAGACATTTTTCGTGGGCATCCTGTATCGCACTCATGTTTCGTATAGTACACAAACAGATAAAACAATCATACACCCACACAGTCCACTAGCTTTTCTCAAACATTCTGCCCATTTCACACATTTATTTTTCGGATTGATTGATCTATATCAGTGGTTCCCAATCTGTGGTACGCGTACCACTAGTGGTACGCGAGGGCCTTCCAGGTGGTACGCGAACACTTTCGGGGTCATGAACAATTTTTATTTTGTTATATTTTACTTCACAAAATGTTTACTGCCTAACATAGGGTAATCTGGCAACGATTTGTAGTTAGCAAATCGTAGTTGATTTGCGTGTTCTACTTGTACAATTATGGAAATAAAGTGATATCTGATCGAATTTAGTTTCTCTGGAACCAGGTGGTACGCGGCAACTGTACGGGACCTCCAAGTGGTACTTAATCACAAAAAGTTTGGAACAACTGATCTATATTGATTTTAATTATATTGATTTTATTTCATGATATAACAGGACTTTTCCATTGCAGGAAAACTTGGAGAAATGGATGAAATCCTTGGCCAGATCATCGTATTCGTACCTGAAGCTTATGGTTGCAGAACTGGAAGTGCAGCTGAAGGAACTAGACGGTGAGGTGCCCGCGTTGTTTGCTGTGGTAGCTTTATTTTAGCCATGGTCTTTCTAGTCATTTTTGTGCTTGGTTTTCCAGTTGTTTACTGAATACACATACATTTCAGGGTATTTAATAATTTTCTTAGCTATTTGCATTATTAACTGTTAGTTACCAAACTTTTCTGTTGTTTACCGAATACCCGGAGAGATCTGGAGTATTTAATCATTTAATAGGATATTTTAATTCTTGTGCTTTTAGTTAGCGAATTTGAGGTATTTTTCGACATCACTAAAGTTGCACATTTAGCAATTTCAATTGATTTTTCGATCATATACATCGACGATGTTCCTTACCATCTAGTGTGAGGCTTAAAAATTTTATAGGGCTTAATTAAATCTCAATTTGGATGTAATGTACATAAAAGAATTCGTCTCGTTTCAGGATCAAAGGATATTTTTTTTTCTGTATATATGTATATTTCTTGTACGCTGGAAGCGTTTTGCTACCGATTTTCGGTGGGTGTGTGTTTCTTTTACTGATTTTTTAAACTAAATTTTAAATTTTACCATTCCAGGTGGTCACCATCGAAAAGTTTTGCAAATCGTTAATTTTGTAAGACTTAGTATAATGTTATACGCAAACAATTAACTAAAAATATTAGTACTAAGCTGAAAAAGTATAGTACCAGGCTTGATGTTCAGTGGTGTAAGTAGAATATTTAGTATATTTAGGAAGGGGTTCTAGCAGCAAGAAAATGCTATGAAATAAAATTAAATCGCCATGCAGCTCGCACTAACTGAAGACTCACCAGAGCACTCGTGATGTTAGCAAAAGGTCCATGGTTGAAGAATTTTGAATGATTTTGTTGTTCCTATGACATATTATAGTACCGAAACCTGGAGGTTTCCTCTTGGACAGTACTGACGCCTGGAGGTTTCCTCTTGGACAGTACTGACGCCTGGAGGTTTCCTCTTGGACAGTACTGACGCCTGGAGGTTTCCTCTTGGACAGTACTGACGCCTGGAGGTTTCCTCTTGGACAGTACTGACGCCTGGAGGTTTCCTCTTGGACAGTACTGAAACCTAGAGTTTTCCTATTGTACAGTACAGTGCTGTAACGTGTTTTATTATTAGTTAATAGGAAATGGACTTCTTTTACGCAAAGGATAATTAACGTTTCTAAAATTTTGATTGGCTTTTCTAAATCAATGCTTGTTCCATTTCGACTCATCAAGATACATAATGAGTCTAATGCACTTAACGTGTACACATAGATAATGTACCTGCTCTAAATACGAATAATAACAAGTTCATCAATAACCCCTTTATAGTTCAAATTCATGTCTGTTATCAAAAGAAAATCCTTTCCAATGAGATAAGAAATCTCTTCATTCTAGTAATAATTTGTTACAATACAAATTAGAAATCATTATTAGTTAATTGAGGGCTCTTGGAGTTCAACACAAGATTTATTTTTTCTGTCCAATTCATTCACTGCAGTCGTATGTTGCACGTGGTAATTAGATCATTTTATCCTGGAGGCATTCAAACAATGACTGCACATGTTCTAAGCATGGCACCGCCGCGGAAAAACCATTCACCAAAAATTAAAAGACGTTTGCATGTGCAGGGGCGCTGGCCTCCAGTAATGAGCACCTAAAGGAAAGCAACAACACTACCAATACCCCCACTACCTCTACCTCTACCAACACCACTAACAACACTACCACCACTACCTCTGCCAACAACACTACCACCAGCCCCACCACTAACAATACTACCACCGGCCTCGCTCGTCACAGACTCAACCCCTTCAATACTGCTGAAGAAAACGAAGCTATCGTCATTGCAATGGTTGGTGTGCGTTGTTAGCTCTGTGTCGTGATGCACTTCTGACTTCCTTGTACATGGACTTCGGTTCTATAGTTACTTCTCCTGTACAAGTTTTTTTTTTGTTGGTGTGAGTAATAAACACCGTGTTCTAGTTAGTATTTTAGCCTCAAAAATTTTCAATGCAAATTTGATATGCTTTGTTTTAATTATTTTTGTTGGTGCTAAGTGATGTGTTCAATTATGAGTGAATGGGGAATACAATGGTTTTCCTTTTTTCTTCTTTATTTTGTTTTCTGACTTTGAAATTTTCACGAGAACATTGCCTTGTAGTTTTTTAAGAAAGATAAACTTTCTTTGCATTTACATGTGAATGAATGACTCTATTTAACTGGAGTTTTTTCTGTTATTTGTTCTGTTGATGGCTGAAAAGGAACGTGAAGAATTGGCCTCCGGAGCTGCCGCTTGAGGATGAGCTGCTCGGCTCGTTGCCTGAGGTGCGGGACTGAGGGGCCTCTTATTTTGTTCTATTTCCCTCTCATTTTGCTCGACTAGTTCTATTTCCCTCTCATTTTGCTCGACTAGTTCTATTTCCCTCTCATTTTGCTCGACTAGTTCTATTTCCCTCTCATTTTGCTCGACTAGTTCTATTTCCCTCTCATTTTGCTCGACTAGTTCTATTTCCCTCTCATTTTGCTCAACTAGTTCTATTTCCCTCTCATTTTGCTCGACTAGTTCTATTTCCCTCTCATTTTGCTCAACTAGTTCTATTTCCCTCTCATTTTGCTCGACTAGTTCTATTTCCCTCTCATTTTGCTCGACTAGTTCTATTTCCCTCTCATTATGTTCTATTTCCATCTCATTTTGCTCGACTAGTTCTATGTTTCTCTCATTTTGCTCGACTAGATCTATTTCCCCTCTCATTTTGCTCCTCTAGTTTTATTTTTTTCATTTGGGTTGAGTAGGTTCATTTCCCTCTCATTTTTCTTGACTAGTTCTATTTTCCTCTCAATTTGCTCGACTAGTTCAATTCTTCAGGTTTTGCTCAGCTAGAACCTCATTGGCTTATATACTGAAGCTGTGGTTTCCTTAGATGCACATCTGTGGACTGCATGTTAAAACTCGGTGCATGAATCCTTCAAAGGTCTTTACCTGTTTCTCATTTTCCTGGTTCAGGACAATGCAGTCATGCATGAGCTCATCGGTTGCATTGTTCTTCTTAATTCGTCTGTGTATCTCATTTCTGTATTGTGCACTCAGACAATTCCTGTATATTGTGCACTCAGACAATTCCTGTATATTGTGCTCTCAGACAATTCCTGTATATTGTGCTCTCAGACCATTCCTGTATTGTGCTCTCAGACCATTCCTGTATATTGTGCACTCAGACAATTCCTGTATATTGTGCTCTCAGACAATTCCTGTATTGTGCTCTCAGACAATTCCTGTATTGTGCTCTCAGACAATTCCTGTATTGTGCACTCAGACAATTCCTGTATTGTGCACTCAGACAATTCCTGTATTGTGCACTCAGACAATTCCTGTATTGTGCACTCAGACAATTCCTGTATTGTGCACTCAGACAATTCCTGTATTGTGCTCTCAGACAATTCCTGTATTGTGCACTCAGACAATTCCTGTATGGTGCTCTCAGACAATTCCTGTATTGTGCTCTCAGACAATTCCTGTATTGTGCTCTCAGACAATTCCTGTATTGTGCTCTCAGACAATTCCTGTATTGTGCACTCAGACAATTCCTGTATTGTGCACTCAGACAATTCCTGTATTGTGCACTCAGACAATTCCTGTATATTGTGCACTCAGACAATTCCTGTATTGTGTGCTCCCAATCACAATTTAGGAGAGAGTTGTTAGTCTGGTTGTACATTTAGTTAAACCTTAGCTTTTATTTCTTGTCTTTCGTGAGATTAGTGCATCGAATTTTATAGTAGAATTGTTTGTAAAGTCTTTACTGTAATTGTTTTTTCTTGCGGCAATCCAGTTGTTCATTGTCTGAAAGGTGTTCAAATTTTTGATATGGAAATGAGGTGGGTTCACGGATTGAAAATAGTGTTATATACTTTTTAGTTTCTCCTCAGATACGAATGTATGCATTTCATGATGTATTTCAGTACTGCCCAAAATGCTCTAAGATTCTGAGAGTAAACAAAGGTTGTAAAATTTTAAAAATGTTTTTATTTTCAACTTCACAGGTTTTCCACTTTGAATATAAAATTAGATTTCAAATTATCATACCAACTAACATAGAGAGTACGCAATTGTCCATGTTGAGTAATTTTTACGTTTACATCTGAACTTTTTTCTTGGAACTTGTACCTTCTTTGAAAAGTTTGAAAGTACCTTATTTTTAGTATTTATTTTTTTCGTTCGTTAGGTGAACTTCTTGATCTTCGTTCATTTTCTGTTTTTATTCATAAAGCTACTTGTATTATGTAAGCTCATGGTCACGTTCCTTACAAATTGCGTTGTCCCTTTAATATAAATTATTTGTGTGCAATTCGTTCGCTTTGGGTGAATCTATTTACAGCCTAGAATGAATTAGGGTACGAGCTTCAGAAGTACTCATACCCTTTTGCTATTACTCTTTACTTTGAGTTTCTTTCTCAATTGATGTCCTGTAAAAAAGTCAATGTGTATTATGCTGCTCATCGCTGTCTGCTTTGATAGTTGTGGAACTCTCGTGTATATTCAGCTCTAGGTTAGATAGACTTAATTTATTTATGTCTGTTGTTAATCGTTTCAGCGAAATTTTGTGTTTCACAGATTACGAGAAAGTTGTGTTATTTCCGTAATTTCTTTAGTGCTGATTGGTGGTTGTTATTTATTGAAGTATTTTTGCAAGGTTTTGTCCTGATCTTTGAATAGATGATACTATGTAAATCCACTCCACGACACCATTTCCTTTAATTGATGCAGTATAAATCGAATACCTCGTCACCATCCATTTTAATTGATAGAACCTACATGAAATACCACGGCACTATCTGTGATACAACATCGTAACGCGACACTAATTAATAATTAAATATATTTAATTAAATAAATAAATGAATATTAATAATTAAATTAAATACGTCGACACTATCCCTCATTAATTCATACAACACAAATCAAATCCCACGGCCCTACCACTCTTATCAAGTTATTATATAAGCGGTGATGAATCAACATTCTCATAGCTGCAAAAGCAAGCATTTGTGTGCGTCAGCGACACAGTTAACACGAAAAAATCGTTCATTATGCATCAACCTATGAAATGGTATGATTTAAGATTACTGGCATTGTAATTTGTAGACTTCAGTTTATTTCGATCCTGATACCATATTTCATATGCAAACACTTCCATAGCCCCATAAGGCATGTTGCGTCCTGTGGAAGGCCACCTTAAGATTTTGGTTAATTCTTTTCGGGCCGAAGTCCTGAGGGCATCTAACATCGTAGCCTGGTCATCAGTATGTGATTATCACATGCACTTTCTTTTTCTATTATATCGCGCCCTGGTGCTGGCCCATGCACCTTACACTCATTTGTCTCAAGTTTACCTGTAATTAGTGCATACCTCAAATTGCTGCACACCTTTATTTTATGAAAACCTTTACCTAATGCACACGTTTACTTGATGCACACCTTTACTTGATGCACACCTTTATTTTATGAAAAGCTTTACTTGATGCGCACCTTTATTTTATGAAAAGCTTTACTTGATGCGCACCTTTATTTTATGAAAATCTTTACTTAATGCACAACTTTACTTGATGAACCCCTTTACTCGATGAACACCTTTACTTGATTAACACCTTCACTTGATTAACACCTTCACTTGATGAACACCTTCACTTGATGAACACCTTCACTTGATGAACACCTTTACTTGATGAACACCTTCACTTGATGCACACCCAGTCGATGCCACTTGGCACTGTGTGCATCTATCTTCGATGTTACGTGCTCCTGACTCTGATCACTTCAAATAACAGAACATGTATTCATATACAGCTTCACATCCTGTACTAAATGCTGCAGTTTATTCCCATTTTCTGCAAGATTTAGTACGCTTAGCTCGCTTCATTTGCAGTAAATTCATCTGTAACAATATTTGATTTTAATATCAAAATGTAACTTCGTCCATCATCCTACCATTGAATGTTACTTTTATTCGTACCTTTTCTAAGAGCACTTCTTGACTTTTCCTGTATATTAATACATTATGTCCATTGTTTTAAAATTAGATCAAAATTTTCATGATTATTTAAAACATTAAAAAAATATTTTTCTTACACATTCTAATGATTTGAAGATGCTAGGTGTATTGATGACGTTGAAGAATTAACTTTAATCAAGAAACATTTAATTCAAAATTCTACGTTTACCAGGGTGAGGAGGCCAAAGCACGTGTGGACCTCATTGGTACATCAGCAACGTCCAATCAGCCATCAGAATCTCAAAAATCACCTATACCAGCTCTACCTGTGCCTCCAAAACGACACAAAAAATCTTCCCGACGTATCCCATCAGCGAGTCAATCTTCTAAGAAATCCTCCTCTAATTCCGACCTCTCCTCAACCAGCGATGGCAAGAGCAGCAGTCTGTGTCATTGCAGGAATTTGGGTACCACATCTTGCGCGTGTTGTAGAGAATATTTCCTCTTCCAACAACTGCATCTCGATTACGGTGCTGCCATTTTGAGGGACAGAGAGATGCACAGGTTGTTGTCCTCGAATAGTAATTTATAATTACGGTTTTTCAGGACGATTGTCAAACATTGTGATGTATAACTCCTAATATTTTCCAGAAATGATACCTCCCACTTTACACTAGTAAGATGCCATAAGAGTATTTTCGTTTATATTAGCTTATGTATTGTCAACTGAAACAAAGTTTTGGTTGAATTGTATAAATTTCTGCAGTGCTGGGAGCACATTTGTTTTGTGTGATTTTAAAGTAAGTGATCGATACATGCGCAACATTTGCTCAAGAATTGTGGTTTTAAATATGAATTCGTTCCCTTGCTTGACGGAATGCGGTATCTGAAGAAATGTTTCAATTCTTCAGTTAATTTTATTTCAACTTATAACTTATTGTATTTTCCTGCATGCATAATCGTACAGTTTACCCTAGTCAAGTATTAAGCGTATTGAAATCTCAGTTCTTGGGAGTTTTGCTATTCTGAATTCTAAGGAAATCTCCAACATTCCATCTTTCCCTGTTCTTTTCTGGAAGGTAAATAACACTTTCCACAAGGGCCACTTAGTGTTGCCAATCGTGCATTCTTACATGAAATCTGCCCTCAGGAAGGATGGAGCATGGTAATATTATTAGGTTGTTACAAAAATAATGGTCGATTTCAGAAGCATGCGTTGGCCTTCGAGCGGCCATTATTTTTGTAACAACCTAATACTGTGTTATATGTCGATGCAATCATTATAGCTGTTGATAATAAGCTACTGCAGCTGAAAGTTTGTTACGTTCTTTCTGTTCGTGGTTTAGTGTTGAAGTTGTATTCTTTTTATTCTGGTTTCCCGTCTTTTTCCTGTCTCACATAAAGTTCAGGCATTTTCAGCATTCTTCAATCCCCGAGGCTAGATAATAAGAAAACTTACTGGAATACATTGAGGCATAGCACTGGACCCGTTTTATGATAGGACAAAGGCCCGTCTAATTCAAATGACTGTTTCTCCTGACCTAATGGCATGAAATTTCATTGTTAAGAACTGACTCGGCTGGGTGTGATTTTTTTTTAAAACTTAACTGCTATGTTAAGTCAGCAGCAAAGTGAAATTCTGCGCTTTCGTAGTTCAAATTCTGCAGTAACCCATTATTTTTATGCTCATACGTGGAGTCAAAGGAATGAATAATGTTTGAGGATTACGGGAATGTGTTCAACGCAGAGGAGCTGACTAAAGCTGTCGAAGTGATGATTCAGCTCTGGTTGGTGATTCTGATTAAAAGTGATTGAACGGAACTGATTCAGTTGATGGGTAAGTGAAAATGACTGAACTAAACTGATTGAGTGACTGGTGACTCGATAGGGACAGATGTTCAGTGGGAGAAAATTCTGAGAATGTGTTTGAAAATGATGTGACCTTGGTATTCTAGATATGAAAATATTAGGAGTGGGAATTTAACATGTAACACAAAGAGTGATGTTATGAGTGCCCAAAAAGCATGCGCTATACATAAAAAGGTGTGTGGTATGAAGTGAGCTCTAAAAATATCAAAGAAATTCAAATCCTAGGTGTACGAGTGTAAAAAAGAGCTTGTATGGAAGTGACAGTTTTGACTGATCTAAATGGTGTGCTGACTTATAGACTGAGAGTATCAAATTAGTGAATGACTTTAGTAATGATGAACTATGTGGGACGTATGGTAGTAGGGAAGTAAGTCGATATAATAAGAAATGGGTCTGGTAAAAGCGATTAGAAAACTCGTATGAGATATTTTGGAGGAGCGCAAAATTCAGAAAACTGCGTTAGGGTGAAACGAAACTTTAGACAACGGAATGAAAGGAACTCTTACTTACTAATGTGCACATGTCTTTAGTTTGCAATAATGTACGCCTGATATCAGTGTATATAATAAATGTGGCCAGTATTCTGTGAAGCAACTCTTAATGTGAGTGGGCTAGAATGTAAGCTTCTGTTTGGAAGAGTCAGATAACGAGAGTGGAGACTTGCTTTTGTGTGATACTAAATTAGTGACAGCTGCCTGGCTCTGCTGTGCAGTTGCATTTCCTCTAAAAATTGAAGATCTAAAACTGGGGATAGGACTCAGACTGGTTTGTTTGTGCTATCGCTCATCTTTTGATATGAAATATATGTCTGTTTATCCTTTCCTGGATATAGCACAGCGGATATATCTACCGATGTGTACTGGTATATTTTTTTAATGCACATTTGCATATAATATACTGGATGTATCCCTCGATATGGACAGATATGATATCCGTTTCTGGATATCATTTACTGCATATATTCTTCTATATGGTTGGGTATATCATGCCTGTTTCAGTGGATTTCTTGTAAATAATCCATCCCTCTCTTATGTTTCTTACTTCACTCAGAAAAGTATTTACTTCACTGGGTACGATGCGAACGGATGGATGGCCAGTCAGCACTCATTAGATTGCTCTTCGTTCAGGAAGTTCAGATGAATAGATGAATTGTAATTGATTTTACATGAATAATAGTGATTCTTGGATATTATTTTGATTTCAGAGAAAGTATCTGTGTAAATATTTTGTATAAAATCGTAATTGTGATGGATCAATTTTGAGGAGTTAATATTAATATAGGTTCATCCTGAATGAATATTTATTTATTCAGATATTCGTTGGATCAGACTGTAGTTAGACGTTCAACTCTTCACAGGTTTTCTCTTCCTAGTGGAATGTATTTCTTGATAGTAGAATGGACACGTAGTGCTTCAGAAAATCTAATTTAGTATATAAATAAAATGCATATATTTTTATTTTGAGGTAAAATATACATCAATGCTCTGGATGGCTGCAATATTCGCTGTAGGAGCAGCAGTCAGAACCTGCAAATCTCGCAAATTGCAAGGTAGATGTTGACACTCGCACCATGTTGTTCTTTGAGCATTTGGCGCGAGATGAAAACTGAGGATGAGAGGTGGGTAGTGTTATCTTTGGATAAACTCCTGTAACTTACAGCCAAGACATCACGTGCCTATGCGACGTATAATATTGCTTCTCATCATGCGACAGTTTGGTATTCTATTATTCTGAGTATAAATTAAGTGTCGTGTTCAGCTACTTTTAAATGCCGTTAATTTTTGTTGTGACATGAAAAAGACCAATACTTGACGTTCAATCAAGGTTAGACTGTAAGCGCATTTATTGTTTTTAAGTGTAATGTTAACTTGGCAACGACCATTCATTTTTCTTGTGCTGTTTTATTCCTGTTAGTGACAGCGCCACACGTCACTAAAATGTAATACAATCATAATCTGGCAATGCTTTGAATCCCAAACGGGTTTTCAAATCGAAAACTGAAATTTGAGAAACTGTGCGAGTTTACATTTCTAGCCGTTTTCGTATCATCACTGCAGGTTTAACAGGTTTTTTTATTTAGTATCTGCCGGGCCAGTAACTCGAATACCACTTTATAACACCAGTAAAGTAATTTTAAATAGTTCTTACATTACAACTGATTTTCAAAAAACATTCGACTCGAACCTCTTTAAGCCAAATAGGTCTTACCGTTATACATTGCCAAATGACCCAGTTTTTTATAATAAAATGCGTATAGATTAATTTATTAAGTGTGTTTAATAGTTAATTTAAGTTTCACAGAACAGAATTTAATGGTATGTGAGGTTATGTAAAAGTATAGATAAGATTTTACGATACAGCTGGTATATTTATTTTCACTGCTTACTTGCCGTTAAGCCTTGATTTTTAGTTTTGGCAGAACCTACTCTTATTTAAGTGTTCACCTTATTTAAAAGCTATTTCAGAAACGGAACATGTAGTGATAGATTCGTACCACCTTTGTAACTTGGATACCTAATGTAAAATTGGTAGAAACTCGGAAGTTTCATAAGAAATGTTTCCGGCGTTTTTTTTTTTGTGGGAACGCTCGAGTACTCTTTCTTTTTTCAGTGTGTAACTGTCTCATCATGTGAGCTAATCGGTTTTTGTTGCAGTGTGTCTTCTTATAATGGTTCCAAGACTGCGGTGTAGTGCGCGGCGTCATCTGTGTTCAGAGAGCGCTAACTACTGCTGCAGAACTGATGCAATTACTATCGTCTGCTGAACTTACTTGTTCTTACGAAGTTTTGGGTTCAACTCCGGACTTCATTGATGCTTTCAAATAAGACTATAAATTGTGAGTACCCAGAGGAGCGAATTTCTCTGCAGGAATTTAAAACTTTAGTAATATTTCGCATATTAACCCTTTCAGACTCGTACTTCTAGAAAGAAATGTGTAACATGCTCAAAAATTTATAGATTCATAGGGATATTTCCTTACATTTATGATGGTGTTACAAATTTTGAGCTGCGTAGCAATTCAATTTTAAAAAGTGGTATGCATTCTGCACCACCAAGCATCAAACATGACCTCTTCGTAGGTATGAAATGTGTACCACCACACTTGAAAGGGCCAAAGCGAACCTACCGAAGTCTGTGACGTTGCAACGACGAATATTGTTGCATTGCAACGTACTAAATTATTTCCAAGTAATATATATTTTCTATTTTCTTCGTGATATTTATGGGTGGAAATAGAATTCAGTTAAAATTTGCGTCTCGATTTCAACTAGAACGCAGTTATAAAAGTGATGTAAAAATGAATAAATTCCAATATTGTTTTGGGTGATCCACGACCCTGATATAGAAAATCTGTTTCATTTGTCAAAATATTGTCATCAAATCCGTATTTTGAGTGGAGTATTTTATGAAAGTATGATGGAATGAAGGTATTGTTCTTCCGCATACTGTGAAGACTCGGCGCTAACAGAGTGATAAAACCTGTCAAAATGAGAACAATGAGTTTTAGAATCCTGTCAAAATGAGAACAATGAGGTTTAGAATCCTGTCAAAATGAGAACAATGAGGTTTAGAATCCTGTCAAAATGAGAACAATGAGTTTTAGAATCCTGTGAAAATGAGAACAATGAGTTCTAGAATCCTGTCAAAATGAGAACAATGAGTTCTAGAATCCTGTCAAAATGAGAACAATGAATTCTAGAATCCTGTCAAAATGAGAACAATGCTCGTGGTACCTCTAATCAGTGTACCTTGCTCGCCAGTGGTAACTAGATAGTCAAAGCAGAATTAGTAATGCAGGAATTTTGTCAACTGAAATTATCATTTCTTTTACCCTATCAGTTTGTGCCGTGTAGGAAACAGGATGAACTTCATAACTGACCTCAAGCACGAGTGCCTCTGTCGGAGTTATTTTTTATTTCTAATTTCGCTTCCTTGTTTCTGAAGAATTGGTGACGCAAATTTTTTTGCCGGTAAAATTGACAGTGAAGACGCCGAATTTCATAGCTTGTGGTGCGACTTGAACACAATTTGGACGATGTTTGCAAGGTGTAATCGCCTTAATTGAGTGGAGAACCAGTCCTGCTCTGTACATAATTATTCAAAAAATGAATAATTTTATGCGCACTCCAATGTAGTATTAAGTGACCATTCCGAGTATTTGAAACTTATCACTGCTTTTATTGTCATGATATGTGCGAGTTTGAAATCACGTGAATACGAGAGCTTCAACATAAATGGCCCACTAGAGTGTCCTTCATATAATATGTACTCTCTCTCACTTCTCGTAACTATATATAGAAAAATATACTCGTTCTTTCACTTCCCATTGCTAAATGTTTGGAAAACTAAAGAACGGAACTAATTCGAGCACATGAAATTTTGTATTTATATCATTTGGTAAAAATAATTGGGTTTATTTACTTCGATATGCATCAACACGTCATTGACTAGGTCACTTATTCTATTTTTTATTAAATACAATGAATACTTGTTTTCAGGTTTACTTTATTGATAACTGTAAACGATTAAATCAGGGTTTAAAAGAAAAACTTTAATTTACTTGTAATAACGTCCAAAAATCGTCAATTTAAAGAGGAATGTAGTTCAACTCTCCTGAAACTTAGAATATCGATGGGATATAGCCTTTATCTACAGCACAATCCAGTGAATTGCTTCAAGTTCTGAAAATAAAGCAACTTTGATCATTTCTCCAACTTCGTAATTAACACAAGAAAATGATTAGAGGGCATTTTTGTTAGTAGGCTTCACGCTTACAAAGTGTAGCTCTATTAACACGTTTGTTGCGATTGCCTGATTGGTGTAAAACTTCCCTACGTACGCATAGTCACTAGAAGGATCTGAAAAAATTACAGAACCTAACCTAAGTGACCCACCGGTGGGTCGCATCGCAACAAACGTGTTAACACGAAATTTTTGTTGATTAACGTATACAGAGATAATTCACGTGGTCAATCAAAAGCATAAAAACAAAAATTCATAGTTTAGTTCAAAAATGCTCGATAACACGAATGAATTCCTCTTACTACAGTTACAAATAACTCTGCAAAATACAAATCCGTGTAAAACAAAAACTTCAGGGGATGAGAGATGCAGAAATACGAGAGAATAAATAGGACAATAAATACTTTAAAAAATAATTTAGAAATTCAGCTCAGCGCAAACGATTTAACACGATCTGCAATTTCCTCGGTCATCATGAGAAAAGCGATCATTAGAGCCAATCACAAAATTCTCTAAAACTCCAAAGAGATTGAGCGGTTTGGATGACGAATATGAATTTCCTTGAACGTTAATGAATAGCAGTCCTAATTGAAAATAAAGGAAAACAAAGAATAACAGGGAATTAAAAAAACATAAGCTAGCATGCGTTGACTACACTGCTCTATCAGAACTGTTGCAGTTCATTCAATAGTTAGAATACGTTTTATAATTCCCTTAGTCGAACACTGAAAGAAAATAACCATTTCAAAAATCAATCAACACACTAATGATACGTGAGAACCAACTAAACACTAGAAACACTAGTACACAAGTAGATCTGGCCAAGACAGCCGAGAGAAGTAACGATAAAATAACGGAATGTCAAGCTTCCCAATGACAAACTGCAAAACTTGGCAACACATTCTGAATTCAAATATTTTGGTGATTAGTACAATACTGGAACAAAAATTAGTACATCTGTAGAATACTGGGATAATCTGTGTACATTCTACTGGGAGAATGTTCAATTTATGTGCGAAATGAAATTGACTGGGAAACTGATGATTTCCAATAACTTGCCAAGTGCCGAATTAGTCGGAAAGCTTACACGATTTACGACATACTATTGATAAGAATACGATAAAGATCAGTTTGAACGAAACAAAGGTCATACAGGCCTCAATGAATGTGTCCTAATCACTACAACCTTAAATATAAAACCGCCGATCAAAAGCTACGAATACACCGCCTACTACAATCAAACACGACTAATAAAAATATTTCCAAGTCATTGAAGAACCATACTTTGATGCGTAAGTTGGACGAATTAAACCAGAAAAAGAGGTTGCAAATTTGTACAGGGTGCAGCGAAATGATGATTTCATGAGAGGAAAACTCTCGCAATGTTTTATATTCTACATGTACATTATGCTAATTCGTTTCACGTACACAGTTTTGGTTCTTTACTCTACTCGCTTTTATTGAACTTACAAATATGTTCAATTATTTTGCCGCACCCTGTACTTTAATCTCACTCAAAGCACTGAACTCAGCCCACCTTGAAATTGTTGTCGCCTAAAAGGCATTGAAAGAACTGTTCGTTAAGAGAAAAAACTAAGATGATCTCTCCAACGCAGTCCTCCGTCGTAGGTTCTTTATGAGAATACTGAAGAAACTAAAGTACTCTTAGCAACGCTTCAAGAAAATCAATTTGTAAACATTCAAAACTCGCCGAAATTGACTTGCGAATGATTAACTTTTAAGGTATCAAATTTTGCTAAACTTTAGCGGTTTGGAAATAATTGAGTCTTCAAATTACGCTGAAATTTAGGGGCTTGAAAATGATAAATTTGTACATTACTAAATTTAGAAGTTTAGAAATAATCAATTAGAGTCTTTAACTTTCACCGAAATTTAAGAGTTCGTCGAACTAATTACCCAATGTTGCACGGAATTAAATTAAAAACCACACCCAAGGATTTACTAAATTAACCATGCACGTTATGATGACTACAAAGATTAATAAAACCTCAAATGATTGGCGAATGTACGCGGGCAATCATGTGAAATTCCATCCACACGCAAACTCGAGAGAAGATGAACAAAAATATCACAACGAAGCCATCCATAAAACACATTTCCCTTCAATATAGGTACAATATGAATAGAAATATTTTACTAAGTGCTGAATCAAATGATCCTTGCCACGGCGTGAGTAGATGCTACATACCAACCAAGCCCAGTTCGTTATTCCTACGCCAGCCAAATTCTGAATCAAATATTCAGTATCATACATACAAAAATGTATATATGACTGAATATTTGATTCAGGAGAACCAATGCCTCACACAAGAATTAAATTTTTGACTACAACCCTTACGTTGAAATGGGAACTACATTCTTTACACGCAGATTCAGGATTTGGCTGGCGTAAAAATAACAAAAACCCACTTAATCATTTAGCTGCTAACAAAATATTCAATCGCAGATTCGTAGGGCAGTTGCCGTAGAAATAATACATACAGAGTTCTAGTTAGGTCCGCCAGTAGATTTCACGAGGAGGAGATTTACTGGCAAAGGCCATTTTTTGAGCGACGTCCCGCCAGTTGGTGACTTTGCCCGGTGGCAGACCAACTGCCACAGGGTCACCACCTGTCACCATGTTGAAGGGGCAGTACTTAATCGTGTGAGCAGCGTCTCCGGACGCCCCACACAGCGGACACACATACGTCCGCAACACCGGACACGTACAGCAGCCCCTCTCGTCCTGTAACATAAAACAAATGGTCCTAATAATTCTAAATTCCATTATCTTGAAAATTCTGAAAGTGTATTATTCTCTACGCGCAGAATTCATATCTTATTACTACTAACAAAATCGTTCCAAATCCACAAGGAAGGTGCAATGAAAGCATCAACATCAAGTCGTTTACTAAAAAGCTGTCCTGCTCAGGAACTAGGATTTTCAGGTGCCGTGCCTCGTAATATGAGATCCCTCAGCTGACTGTGTTGGCCGTCTACATATGTAAGACAATGCATCTCTATCTGTGCGTCCATCCCATTACTTCCTATCTATTACTGAAGAAAAATTAATGAACTGAAATCAGAAGGGGTATGCATGTAGAATAAGCATTGTATTATGGATACCGAAGGCACCCGATCACTATAACATACTCAATTTTTTCCGTTATTAGCTTCCTTCTCTTACATGGCTATGTTATAGGTAGAGAAGATACAAAATGGAAGTTCTGTATATATTCATGAAAAATATTCAGATTCTGATAGTACCATGGGTAAAACTGAAAAATGTATTTATTTCATAGATTTTTAATTTGATCACTTTTAAATCAAGGAATTTAACGGGTACTATCTGGGCCGCGTTATCAATAGATGAGATACAGAGTGGAAGTCCTGTATAAAAGTATTCATTCAAAACCCAATAATTCGTCGTAAATCTTTAATGCATTTATCTTTATCATAATTTCAAATCAATCAAATCTAAATCGTGGAATTTCCACGGGAAATGTCTAGTATTATACTAACTAGATCCACACGTGAAAAATCACGGTTTTTACTAAATTTTTTATTTTAATTTGCGTGGACGCGGGCTTTGCGAAAGAGTTTCCCCATTGATGGATGTGCCTTTGGTGTCCACAATACAATGCTTACAATACATGTATACCCTACGAAATTTCCTCTTATCTAAATCCGTAAGAGCGTCTATTATACAGGGTGGCCCATAAGTAAGGTATCTTTTTAAAACTATGTTCAAGAATATCACAATTCCGAAAACAATGGCTCAATTCCAAAATCTTTGGCCTTATACTAAGTGGTAGCCCGGTTACTGGTCAAACTAATTTAAAACATTTTTTTCGTATTATTAATTAAAAATATCAATGCATCATGATGAATTTCAACAGAAAAAAGTACAACGAAAATTTCTATTTGTAAAAATAAACCGATTGTGTATTCTGGATACCATAGTGCAAGTAAAAGGGAATTGAATTGCCACAGAAAAATAATGCAATAGAATGATTTCTTGTATTTCTTAAGCTTTATCCTTGTTGTTATCAAAGCTATCGATTAGAAGAGTGTGACACACGGACAGACGGACGGGGCTCTTATTATAGTATAGATTTACAAACAGAGTGAGACAGAGACAATGTTTCTAGTAACTAGGCGGTCTAGTTTAGGCACACAACACAAAAAGCTTTGACTTACAAAAAAAACATCAATTCTTCGAAAGTGGCTAGTTTAATTCGCATTGACCCATGAATAATTATCATTCAGGTGCAGCTAGAAAATTCGATATATTAATTAACAGTGTCGTACTTCGACAATGCTTTAATCATATGAGGACCAAGTTATTTTTAGCCTGAACGAAATGTGTAAATTACCACACATAATGGATTGTGTTTTATGGAGCTTCCTCAAACTTTTGAACGAAACATTTCGAATGCACGACTAAAATAAATAATTTCTTAAGTACTTCAGGAATCATACTAGTTCATATAGGGTTAACTGTATAATTACCTACAAATTCCCGATTCCAATTGCAGACTCAAAACCTATTACCTTTAGTAATATGCAGAGGGACAACGACTCAGCCACTCTTTCAGATGTATGGTAAAAATAAAAAAAGCTCGCTTACTTTGAGTGCATGAGACTTGTAAAACGTAGAATGGTAGCCATTATTTTTACAGAAGACGCATCCCTTGTTGGGGGAGAGCGGGTCATCGATGATGGACGAGGAAGGTCGACAGGAGCTGCTGTGGGAGCGCATGTGGATGGATTCAGACACCTTGAGCTGTGGCACCGAAGCCAGCTCTTGCATCAGCGACTTCAGCTCTGCTCAAGATGAAGCAACAAAGAAAAACACGGCTTTCGAACCCGTTCATTGACGTCTATTAAGTATTGTTCAACAAAACAACATCCACAAGAGTTTACGTAAACAAATGTGCACTCCAGAAGACACTGGTATCCCACTAACATACTCTACAGTACAATTTTGTTTTATAGGGTGTATTTAAAACATGCTCCTCTTTTAATGTGTCTTAACAGAACCATCTTAAGTGCAAGGCTTGCTAAACTTCATTTCTCGATGGATGCGGCTAGAGATCACTCGTGAACGACAGACCAAGCACTGAGTATGTCCATTTCACTGAGAGCTCTGCCAAGTTCCATAATTACGAAAAGTCCAGCGCAGTGAGAATCTACCAGAAATATCATTAGGCCACTACAGTGACCTTCGAAAAGAATGACACTTTGCACGGTACGCACCTTCAGGGGAATGAGTCGGAAACACTGTTGGTTAAGGTACTCTACTTGCGATTCGAGCTTTCAGTTCCAGGTATTTAGGAGTTTAATTTTAGAGTCGAAATACTTTTCATCATTTTGTTTCAATATTAATGCAAATTAATGACATTAGTTATGTAATTTACGGAACTGAAATATAAAGTCTTCAATGTACATGAATTCCAACGGAACAGTTTAACACGTTGACTCCCAAGTGGTACGTATGTGGACCACTTAGGTTAGGTTCTGTAATTTTTTCAGATCCTTCTAGTGACTATGCGTACAAAGTGAAGATTTACACCAGTCAGGCAATCGGAGTCAACGTGTTAAGGCTCACCTTTGTTCACATGTGTGATGTTTCTGACAGCGATTTGTAAGTTACTTACGTGCCCACAGTGGATATGAACTTACGATTAACGTATAATTTTAGAGTAAACCAATTATTAAAAACTAAAATTCAGGCCATCCTCCGGTAGATAAGATATTTCTGCGTGTGCGAGTATAATTTGTGCAGGTTAAGAATTCCAGAACATTTGCATTAGTTCACCCCGTAGTATTGATCATTTTTATTCCAAGTATTTTACAATACTGATTATGGATCAAATTTCCAAAATGCGTATGGGTTAACAAGATTCATTTTGACAGCATTTTATTTTCTATCATCAATTTTCAAATAAAACAATTTTTTCCCCCTGAAACTTCCAATTTCCAAACAATTCACCTCCCAAGAAACTTGCCAACTAAAAGCAACCGTTTTATCCTTTCAAACCTGCATTGGTGCCCCTGCCTGGGCCCTGCTGGAACTGTGGGTCAGCAGCAGGAAGGGCGTCCACAACACGAGGTACAATGATAGCTTGAGTATGACCTCCCACCATCATATTCGACACAAAATTTTCTCCGTAATGCACTCGGCCGTTCGAGGAGTTGCTCGCTGCAAAGCATGATGGAGTAAACCCATAAGGATTCACTGAAGAGTTCGACTGCATGTTCGACATTGTATTTGGAATATTCAAGAAAGCATTCATGGTGCTGGCGAAATTTTCATCATGGACGTTGTTGAAAGGGCGCTCTGTTGGAGTGTCAGCCTCCTTCCGTGCTGATTCAGATCCCTTTTTTTGCATGCCTGAATTCACACCGTGCATAGGTGGGTAAGGTGGACGCCACACATCGTTATGACCGTTCGTAAAATTACTTGAAGGTACGGTTTTCGTGATTTCGTTCAATGGAGCACAGTTTTCTTTGAGCATGGCGTTATTCTTGTAGACCTGCGCAGCGCCACGTTCAGGCTTAGGCTTGTTAGTCTCCTGAGTATTACTCCAGTCTTTGAGAGGAGTACAGGCGTTCGAAGAGGTCTGGCTCGAATTCTCCCCTACGCTAGAATGAGGAGTGCCTGGGTCGACATTGGAGGGCCAAGAAGCCCATTGGCTGCTCAGATTCCGGCAAGAAAGTTTTGGTTTAGCATTCCCTTTTTCGGAACTTTCAAGAATAACACCAGGGATTTCAGATTTCGGCGAAGAAAATGAAGGACTTCCTACAGTTCTCCACTTATTTGAGATACCAGTAGGCTTTGCCATGTCTCTTCCACTCAAATTACTGGGAGAAAACGAACCAAACTGAGAAATTCCTACACAGTTCAAGTCAACCCGGCGACTAGGGGTGTACGCGCTGGGAGTTGAAGCATCAGCGAATTGACCTTCTGAATTAGGCTCGCTGGTCACACATGTTGAGTTGGTTAACATTGCATTATATTTGCCAGTAGTAGAGGCACTGAATTCATTCAAGTCCGAATTGCGAGTTACGCTCAAAGGTCCAACTTCCAACTGAGCCGTCGTACCGGAAGGCCATTTGTTACGCAATTCCGGAATAAGAGGGATAGGTTGAAGTGCAGACTGCATGGGAAGAGGGTTCAAGTCAGTCGTCCCACTCCCACTGGAGTTGTGCAGAAACGAGCCAGGATGGTTGAAAATTCCGTTTTCTTCGTTACTCAACAACGCGTTCTGACCAACCAAATTAGAAACACTTGCTATTTTTACAGCCAGATTAAAGAGATCAGGTAGCACATCTCCTGGCATTACTGGAGGTGTATCCCACACCGAGTTGAGGGTCTCTGCGACTTGAGTGACATTCCCTGAACAGTCTTCCATCGCAACAGTGTCGCCGATCATGCTCGACATGCTCCTATTTGGGTTCACGAGATGTGACGGTTGCAAGTCACAGGGCCAGTAACTGTAAGGAATGTCACTTCCGGACCATGCACCGTACTTCTCCATCTCGTTCTCAAAAGAAGACATATTCATGGAGACTGCATGATAGCTTGAAATAGAGTCATGGGAGTCATGAGTGACAGCAGCATCCGGGACTTTGGTGGTAAAATGAGGTTCATGATCACTCAACGTATGATTAGGCGTTGTCTTCCCCAACATAGATTCGTCCAAACTTTCATTAGGCATGTCAAGTCGTCAACAATTCAAATCTGTAATGAAGAAAAGACAGGTAAAAATTTTAAGTTAATATGATTAGTGAACTGTGAGACCTAATGAATGAAGCTTTCGATGCACGAGTATAGTGTTTTATAGTTGATAAAAACATCAAGTGAATATATGTGCATGATTACGATATACATAAATAAAATACGTATTTAGAATAAAATTTACCCATAAAGTACGACAGAACATTGGGTTTAAAAACAAGAAACATGTTTTTCATACTAACAATATTTCCCCATTTAGATAATTTCTTTTAAATTTATAAACAAACTTCAATTCTTACTCTTCCATTATCATACATAACACCATTCAACATACCTCAAAGAAGAAAATTAAGAACCATTAATAAAGAAAATCAAATGCAGTAACAAACAGCATAAACTCATTTCATAATTCTTATATTCTTACAATAAAATTATTACTTGAGTCATATCTCTCAATAACATGGAAATCAATTACACAAGTCTCTAAACACACTACATATCACAATGTTCAGTTATGAAACCTCCAGGTCATTTCTGCAGCCATGACAAGCTTTCACCATGTAGGGGTGAAAGTGAAAAATTTCTGAGATGAGTTTGTATGTAAATACATTTTTAACATACTGCAGAAGTAGTAATTTCTACTAGTAATTTCTGAGATGAGTTTGTAAATGCATTTTTAACATACTACAGAAGTAGTAAAAACAAGCATGGTACTATGCCATGTAAAAGCAATACTATGATGTAGGAATTAAAAACAACTTCCTCTAATTAAGTAATACTCTAAAAATTCCCTATTAGTAAATTTAATTGACACAAGTCTCAGATAGGCTGCTAAGTGGCATCAATTATTTCCCTTGACTTTACAACAGGACTCACATAATAAGTACTCAAATTAAATGATAATATTCATAAAATAAAGCATCTATTGATCAAAAGTTCTTGAATGTACAAGAAAATTTCAATGTATAAGAAAGATTATGCATGCAATGTATGCAACTTGAAAATAAATGAATTTTCTTTACCATGTATTTAGTGCAGCCTATGTACAGAAACAGATTATGGTCTGAACTCATAAACAGGGCCTTTCACAATGAAAAGTGTTCCAAAAGACATGAAGTGTTTCAAGAGACAAAGTAGCATAATAGACATGAAGTGATATAATAAACAAAGTGGTTCAATAGACAAAAAAGTGATGCTTTTATTGATTGATGGCCTGTTGAACTAATTAACAGGGCCTTTCCTAATAAAAAGTGTTCCAAAAGACATGAAATGTTTTGACAGACAAAGTGGTATAATGGACATAAAGTGGTTCAATATATAGAAAAAAGCGATACCTTCATTTTCATGAAAATCAGTTGAGAGAACTTTTCAGCTAATTGGTGGATGTTGTAATGACTTTGTTTTGTGAGTTTAGTTCTGATTCACAACAATTAGTATCTACAATAACAAAGATACTCACTGAGTCAGAACCCTGTTTCAGCTGGTACTAGAAATTCAGTACAAACTGTCCTAAAAAACTTCATTTCTCCAATAGATTGTTTAACACTTATAAAATAACAGTTAATAATACATAAAACTGCAAGGGTATAAACTAACACTATAATTAAAAATTTGAATACACTCATATAGTACAGAGTTACTTGTTAATTAACCTCTAAGCTAAGTTACAATTTTTGAAGTACTTCTTCATTACATATTACACTAAAACATTACATGAAGTACAACATGTTTCTTTCACATTGAGCTTGATTCATGATCTACATCAAAACTTAGACCTTTTGAAGTCCTAAAGTAAATGACACTCTACATGAAAATTTCTCCTAAGGCCAAGCTGCATCTCCATCCATTATCCCACATGCACAATTAGAAGCGCACAATAAATGCAATCATTACACAAGCAAAGATTTGAATAACAACACATGAAGCTTCTACCAGACTACTTTCCAAAGTTGTCAAATATTTAAATCTTAAATTACAAAGTAATTTTTTAATCTTCATTATTCATAAGCTTTCAGTATACTTTAACAAGCAAATTAAATACGTACTCATTTCAAGTTAAATTCAAATCTATGCGTTGTATGTTTTGCACATTATTCAGTATACTTTGGAGAGAGCAGCCTATCATAAAGTATCTCCAATAAAATAAAAAGGTATCAGTGATCATCGATCTTAGCTAAATAAATTTTGCTATGTAATTACAAATGGTCGCAAGTAACTTATTTAGGGACAACTTGGAAGGATCTACTTGATAACCCTTTGAAATAATGCATTTAAGATGTATCTCATAACAATTTAAAATACAATATTAACTGATATTTGTTTTCAAAAGAGAAAATGAAATGCAGCAGGCTACATAATATAATCGATTAAAATAATGGAAAGACTACTTACCACAGAGATACAAAATTTGGCGGGACTTGTCGCTAAGCACTTTGTTGAAGTTTTGTGATGTACCTGTTGAGCTTACGTAGTAGGTCTGTCATCTATATATCTAACCAACGATATTTCAGAAAAATTTAACACCCACACAAATAAATTATTAAACACTTTTGTGTCCAAAATAGTCAAAAATAAATTGAAATGATAAATTTCATCTTATGCTAACAGACATAGAAAATATGATGCTTGAATTTCACTGTATGTTGTAGGGTTGTTCTTCAGAGTAATTTCACAAAAATTCAAATAAAGACAAATAAAATTCAGGTCTATGAATTATCTTATAAATATAGCTAGAACTTACTCATTGAATTTAAATACAAAGAAGTAAAAAATATCTTAATATATGCGTATAATATCCATGAATGAAATTTTAAAAACTTGGGAGAAAGTGTGAGAAATTCCTCCCAAATGCTCCTGCTGTTAAAATTTGTGTTGGGGCCTTCATTAAAGTAATGGTGCTTTTCATCTTTCTTTTGTTTTGTGTGTTTGCTTTAGTGCTTAATTAATGAAAAGTATGATCGTTGGCACTGCGCTTTGTAAAAGTCAGTTCAATGTGACGTAAAACTGCTCCTGCAATGACAGGTGAGGTTTGTTCCTGTATCTAAAGTATGTAGTTGTCTTTTAGAGAACAGTGTTTTGTGTTCTGAACTCAGCTGGGTGCACTTGGTTAATCCTCTTATGCTGCTATTGTTCTTACTATTTTTAATTCGTGTGGCTGAGTCTATTTTCATAATTTTAATTCTGAGTTCATGTTTTAATACTTAAAGTATTCAGGCTTTGAATTACTTGACTAGAAAACTAATTTGACTGTAGCTTGAATTAAGTATTTAGCTAAATGACTTGGCTCAACAACTAAAACGTGCTTCGTACTTATGTATTTAGGCTATTAAAATTACCAATGGCAGATGCAAATCGAAATCAGTACTCTAGTTTTCATCAAATTACTGATACCTCTCAACACATTTCATACGATTGGGTACTACAGGTGGGCCTGTTAGGTTAAGTGTAAATGTGAATATGTGTACAAAATAAAGATTTGCACCGGTTAGGCAATCGCAACAACCGTGTTAAGCAAGCTTTGGTAAAGGAGTTGAATAACTATCCTTTCCTCAATAACAAGTTGACAAAAGGTCAAGACCAGATAAATCACCTTCCACACCAGGAGCCTCAGGGGAATACTGCACTTTTTCTGGCCCGAAACTATCTGCAATTAGGAACTATTCCTCCGCTGCAATCAGGAAAGCATGGACAACATCATCATGTAAAGGCGATAGAGAAGAATTGGGCATGTCGTCCTGCGAGAGCAGGATGACATCATGCGTACAACACCACATTAGACACAAGAGGAAAAACGCAAGAAAGGATGACCCAGGAACACCGGGCAGCGAATGGTTGAGGCCGACCTGAAGACTCACCAACACACCTGGGAAATCACCCAGATGCTTACCCAGGACAGATTGTAATGGATAACTTTTTTGCTGCATTACATGCCGAGTCGGCATAAGGGCATGTGTGACAGTGTTTTTTGAAAGAAATAGTTAAGAAATACGTGACTGGTCTTGAAATTCTCAGAATTTGAAGTACATAAGTTTCGGCAGCTAAAATCATCAAAAACCAAAATCAAGTAAGACCGTGCTTATTCTATTTGGATGATTTGTGATGCAAGAAAATGCAAGTTTTGCTTTGCACCAGCCACAATATGCTACATTGTGGTGCGTATCCTTGCTACTAAAGTAGAGTGGATATGTGCAAAGAACCAAAGATTTGTTAGCCTCTGTAGGAGACCTAGGCATGCCAAGCAAAATTGTTTTCGCAAGCTAGATTTAGAATGGCATTCATGCCTGTCATGCAAGTGTAGTAATCACAATACCGCTTTGTGCCTGATAGGTAAAATTTCTGACATTAAAACTAATTTGTGTGTATATTCTTCTTCATAAAACAAATGTTCGCAAATTTTGTGAAAGATTTTTCTACTAGTGACTAGAGACAAGAATTATGTTAGCGCCAAGGACTACTGTAAACAGTCAGTAGTCCTCAGTTAGCGCTAAATTTTGATAAGAGACTGGTTTACAGCGGTCTTGCGACTGTGGTGCTATTTTTGATCAAACTGAACTTCCTATGGGTCTTAAACTTTCAACGTACAACTGGAACACATATCTTCTAGAATCTAGATCATGGAATTAGAGACTTTTCAGAAGTTAATTTTGGTCTAAAATTGTCTGGAGGAACTAAATTGCCGATGCCAATGTTGGTCGATAATGCTTTTCAGCAGTCATTTGACGGAGCTTCTCCTAGAGAAGCCATTGAAAATTTATTATGTGAGTACAAAGTAATAGATTCCTTCTTGTCTTGCAATTCTGATACAATTGAACTTGCAGCCATCATAGGAATTGAGGTCATTCTGCTCTTGCTGAATTTGACCGTGATTCTGAGCATGAAAGGGGCTGCTTTCCGATGCACCCTTATGGGATAATTCTATTCTGCCATGTGGAAGGTTTTCTGGCCAGAGACCTGGCAGCAACCTTGTATTCAGAATTTAACTTTCTTCTTGAAGTGTTTAGTTTCACTGGCAGTTTTGTGCTTATTCCTACTGCGTCTATTTGTAGTGTTTTGGGTGGTAGTGGTATTGAAAGTCATCTTGGCAAAAAATTTTGTATTGAATTCGTTAGGATAGTCAAGGATAGATCCGTATGTAGGCCAGTCGGACAAGGAAAAAATGGAAGATTTTGAGAATGCAATTCCTTTTGTGGAAGGGAAAAACCCTGTTAAATTACGTCGGAATGAGAAAATTTAAGAAGTTCCGAACAATTTTAGTGTCGAAATTGATTGGCTAAAAATCACCACCAGAAAACTTATATGCCTACCTGTATGCTTGGAATATAAAATTTTCATTATGACGGAAATAAAGACCGTGGTTCGTTATGTACCTAATTTAAATAAAATTTTAAAACAAACATACCACAGGGTGTCCCAGAATTAACTGACCTTTTTCATTTATTAATGAAACAAAAACTAAAACCACTAGCTTGTTGAAACTGGTTTTAATTGAAAGAAAAATGTTTTTATAGTTAATTACCTTAGTATCCTAAATACACGTCAACTGGATATCTAGGTTTCTAGTTAGATTTTAAAGCCTTGCTTTTCCATCATGTCTCAATACAGCAAAGAAGAAACAATCTTCTTCTATATATCTTCTATATATCTATACGATTGTAACTATGTATCTATGTATATGTGTCACACCCTTCATCAATAAATTGCAGTATCTATGCTACACCTTGATCATAAACCTCCACTCCTAAAAATTACGAGAAATTTGTTAATAAGGGCCATACAGGAAATTCCACTATATAATAATACACAGTTTGTTGCTTGCTTGCTTGGTCCGTCTCTGTCACGCTCTTGAGGATTTAGATAGGAGAAAATTCGCTAGGGTATACATGTATTGCAAGCATTGTATTGTGGATACCAAAGGCACATCCATCAATGTGCAAACTCCTTCGCAAAACCTGCGTCCACTGGTAAATCATACGAAACAATTCAATAAAAACCACGTGAATTTTCACGTGTGGGTCTGCTAGTAATACATAATTCTGCAAGTGTAAATGAGGTCATTTCCAGTAGCAGAAGTGCAGCATGATTACCGAATCTAGTTTCAAACAAGAACAAGTCCTTCTAAAAACACAATTGAATCTCCATTTCGTAAATGTTGAAGGATTACCTGCAACATCTGTAGAGACTGTCAATTACAGCTTCAGTAAGTATGGATCTTGATTTTCCAGATCTGTCATTAACACTACCAGTCTCTGGGAACATACGAAATAGAGATTTAAGTGGTTTTAGCAGGACTTGTTCTTGTTTGAAACTGGATTCGGTAATTACGCTGCACTTCTGTTAGTGAAAATAACCTCATGTACACTTGCAAAATTAGTATTCTTTCTTCGCTGTATCGAGACATGATAGAAAAGCAAGGCTTTGAAATTGAACTAGAAATCAAGTTATCCAGTTGATGTGTATTTAACACGTTTGTTGCGATTGCCTGATTGGTGTAAAACTTCACTTCGTACGCATAGTCACTAGAAGGATCTGAAAAAATTACAGAACCTAACCTAAGTGACCCACCGGTGGGTCGCATCGCAACAAACATGTTAAGATACTAAGCTGATTAACCATAAAAACGTTCCTCTTTCAAATGAAACCAGTTTTAACAACCTAGCGTTTTTAGTTTTTGTTTTATTAGTAAATGAAAAGTGTCAGTTAATTCTGTGACATTCTGTATAAATAAGGAGTTTGATTGTAAAGTACATATTTTGATAAAGGGACACCTGATACACACCTTGAAAATTACAGTTACATTTGCCATCACTTTAAAATAATTCATGGAATATATTGTCAACAAGAGTCCAGCGGCGAAAGAAGGTTGGAACGTAATAAAGTGTATCAAATTTTAACAATATGTATCATTGATACCTCATACAGTAATAGCTGAATAAATAAATAGGAGTAGGACTGTTTTATTGTATTTGGTGTCAACGATACATAATATTATTGAAATTTATAGTCTCTATGTATATTTCGTGCACCAGCTTTTGCTGCAGGTGCGGCCAATAGAGCAATGTGTTGTGACATTGTTGTGGGAGGCGTAACGCTCTTGTGTGTGTGTGAGTGTGTGTGTGTGTGGGTCGAGTTCTCCGTTACGAGCTCAAGCGTCACTCGTGCAGAAGGCAAGAGAAACCGGTGAAATTAAGAAAGCGGTCGTCTAACTGATTGGAAAACGGCATAGAAAACTGTTTGCGGGTCATTCGTATACCGTGGTAGTTAGCATGAAGAAAGAGCGCATCCATGTGACATGCGCTGGCTGGGGTGCATTCTGGGGTGGCAGTACACATGTGTGAATATGTGTTGCTGTACAACGGTTATGTTTGCGTAGTGCAAGCTTGAAATGATAGAAAAACTAGGCGTGGTGTGGACAAGGCTCCAAACTTTGCCCTGTACAAAGGAATTGTGTTCCGAAAGTGTAGAATCATCTGCGGAAACCAATGTTGTAACATACCTTGTGTATAAACTTTATTGGAAATATATTTTTTCTGTTTTGAAATATTGCGTAATATAATGAAATTTAAATATGAATTGTTTCAGAGGAATGCATATTTTCATGGTTTACTATATAATATTTTAAATGTATAGTTGACATGGTAATCCCGTTGGTCTAAATTGCAATAATAAATAATGTTTGTGTTCGTACAATCACGACAGCAGTAGCGCGAATTATATTGGTGAAGACGAATGCCTATACATAATCAAAAATACATCGAGGTAATTTCAGCGGCTCGATGTTTTCTAACTTGTTACGTGCCACATTTATAGCATCTTTGATCAGTCTCGTAGAAAGCTCAGATTATTTCTAAACTTTATGTAAATCTGTAATTTTTCAAGCAAAATGTACTCTAGCTCTTTATAAATAACGGCAGTGACAATGACTGCGAACGTTTATCTCAAACATGTAACACAGATGCTCGATTGTATTGAGATCTGGCGAGTATAGGGACCAGTCTCCGTGTTTTACGCTATTTATACGTTCCTTAACATTAACGCGCGGCCTTCTTAGATGTAAACGTAATTTTCGGAAAACGCTGCGTTGAACATGTTGTGTGGGCTTGTTAAAAAATACCCCAAATTAATTTACTCCACCTTGCACTCAAACGAACAGGGTAACGAACCAACCGTTGCAGAACATTCAATGACACATGAGATTTGTTAAAAATACTCCAAAATTGACGGATTATGCCTTGCATATCAACGATGTGGGTAAGGTGGCAACAGACAACAACAAATCGTGTAGCCACACATAGCTACTGCCGTAGCACAGCTACGGGTGATTTATGTCATACTTTGGTATGGTTCGAATAAAATATCCTACTTTCTTGGGATGGTGGAACTGATAAAGTACGTAGAATTTTAACGATCGCTGAATACGTAACTCGCGTGAAGCTAAATGAATATGAATTTCATTTATTAATGTATAAATTTTTCATGCTGCCTGCTAAAAAGAACTTCTTTAGCTGGTGAACCGTATGTTTTTTGGGAATTTTTATTCTGTTTATGAAAATGTTTAAATTTTAGGAAAAGGCCTGCTTTAAATGGTGGTACGTTTCTTTTATACGCTTCGTTCTATTCTTTAAATTTTACTGAATCATGAAGCACGTTGCATCGATGCTGAACACATTACTGTGTAATATGTACTTGTACTGAGAACAGTTGTGTTATACGAACAGTTCGACTGAACACAAACACGTGGGTGCTTGCTTTCTGACTGCCTTGTTCTATAGTCTATACGAAATACTGCAGTTTGTTGCGGTGTGTAGATATGGTTATATTAATTCATTTATGCAAAAATTATGTAACATTGCGTCTTAGATTCATGATATGACTTTAATTTTTTTGCAAAAATTTAATATTTGTCTTTCTTCCGAGTACATCTAAGATCGCAATGACACCATGCATATAAATATTTACTAGTACAAGTTTATGAATATACTATGGATACTTTTTTCAGCATTGTTGTTTCTTACATTTAAATACTTATAATCTCAATGCTTGATATTCGTGGTGTTAGGCCTAGGTGTATAAGTATCTGTATCCGTATAAGTATCTGTGTGGTGGGCGACCTCCAGGAAAATTGTTGATCATTTTTCCGCTTGAAATCCATGAGAGGGAATCTTACCTTAAACATGAAATCAGGAATCGTAAGTTAAATGTGAAATGAGACATCGTAAGTTAAACGTGAAATGAGAAATCGTAAATTAAATATGAAATGAGAAATCGTGAGTTAAACGTGAAATGAGAAATCGTAACTTAAACATAAAGTCCATCAATTAACTTTCAATCTCTATTTCTATACTCAGTATATCACAATGGAGGAAGATTTTATCTAGAAATATGATACGTTTCAGAGACAATCTAGTCTCTATTTATTGAAAGCTCATAACGCCATGTTAATGAATATGATACTTTGACAGAGCAGAAGGTGGTGCGGACAGCTGAAGTATGAGAAGAGAACATGAGACATACGCATCATCTTACGAGGGCGAGCAGAATCAACAATCTTGTGGTACTATGCTGCATAATACCTACGTACGAGGGTGAGTAATGAGTATTTGTATCAATGAACTTTCATTCTGTAGCGGTCAATTCAAGTAGAAAGGACCATTTGGTGCATATTGTATCTGTAACTTCGTGCATGGTGCATCGACATCGACCATTTCGAGCACATTGTTCCTATAATAAAATATTATCTTCTCTAAAAAAAGACAATTTCGTGCATATTGTTCCTATAACAGAATATTATCTTCCCTAAAAAAGGACTATTTCGTGTATATTGTTCCTGTAAGGGAACATTAACACATCTTCTTCTGATTTGTATTTTTTAAATGCCCAAAACGAAAAAATGGGAATAAACTCGTGGAAAGAAGTGCATCATGCAAACGAGGGCAGGAAGGTGTAAGCATTACAGTTAAGAGACTGTCTCGGCAACTAGAAAACGTTTTATGCACTCCAGCGTCGTCTGCATTCAGAGCAGGCGTCGAGCTGACTTTCAGTCGAGCTGACTTTCAGTCGAGCTGACTTTCTGCCGAGCTGACTTTCAGTCGAGCTGACTTTCAGTCGAGCTGACTTTCAGTCGAGCTGACTTTCTGTTGAGCTGACTTTCTGTTGAGCTGACTTTCAGTCGAGCTGACTTTCAGTCGAGCTGACTTTCAGTCGAGCTGACTTTCAGTCGAGCTGACTTTCTGTTGAGCTGACTTTCTGCAGAGCGGAATTTTTGCCTGCATCCAGTGGTTTACTTTGTGTCAGGATTGTGTAGTGTCAGCGTGCTGTCAGCATTGCGTAGTGTCAGCGTGCTGTCAGCATTGCGTAGTGTCAGCGTGCTGTCAGCATTGCGTAGTGTCAGCGTGCTGTCA